>APFE030721575.1:121236-178397 GCA_000404065.3 Pinus taeda | reverse complement strand
GGGGGGCGAGGGGGGGCGAGGGGGGACGTGGCACATTAAAAACCATTTAAATTAATTAAACGCTGAATTTAATCTTTAATTAAGAGTTAATTAACGTTTAGCATTTTGCAAAATGGCGGTTTTATGTTATAAAAACGGCAACCGAGCCATGAACAACACACTCATAGCCTTTGCAAGTTTGCTGAGTGCTCCACTCACTGTTTCACTGTTTGGATTTCCAATTCATCATTCCAGAACTCCTCCCTCTCTCTGGTCGAGCGTCCTAGAAGCAGCAGCTCCCATCGAGCATCATGCGAGAAGCACCTCCCTGAGCAGCGCTACATGTTGAGGATCGGACTGCTACCGCTGATCAGGTTAGTAACAGACTAACAGTTCAATAAGTGATATAACAGTATAACTTATAAGTCTCCAACAGATCAATAGTGTGCATTGTTTGATGTGTCTTTACGGCTGTTTTAACTTTTTTTTAAGCGACAATGCCATCGTAACTTCCAGCCATCAGTTCTCCCGTAGAGTCACAATGGTCTCGAAAGAAACCAGGTTTCCATGTTTCAGTTATAAATTAAAAAATTTTAATATATTATGCAGGGTTTCATATGACGCCGGACGGCCTTGTCTAAGGTCCACTGGTTTTCATATGACGGCCTTGTCTCGATTTTACATATATTCTGCAGTTTTATGATTTATCATTGCATAGTACATCAGCCCTTTCTGAATCATTGGGCGTGTGAATGAAGTTTGGGCAATCATCACAGTGTCTCTCAGAGCAGTGTCCACTGTCAACCAAATAGGCTAGCCGCTATTCATATATTAATATTATCAGTTGAAAATCTACGGCCTGCCTAACTAATATCAATATAAAATTTATTGTTGTGAAGTAGCCCTGAAAATTGAAATCGGTTTGCTTTTGTGATGCATGTGTACTGTTGGTGTAGTTAGAGTTAAATTACAATGTTTTTCCATGGTTAAATCATAAATGCCCTTCTACACCCTGCCCAATCAACTTCGGTATGATTGAGCAATATTGCTAATAATGTATATGACAACGCTCATACTGATGCCAATTAAGCTAGAAGCTTTTATAAAAACATGATTGCGGCTCTAAAATATATGAACCGTTTCAACTTTCAAATATATTATATAACACAAAGGTTTGGATGAAGTTTATCCATCTAAATATGAAACATTGTTTCTCGCCTATCTTAGAGCTTATCCCAATACTCCATTATATAGTCTTTTACACAGCCTGCAAACTTATGAAGCTGTTGATTTCCACACAATACAAAAAACAGAAACTTTGGTTTTATTGAAAATAATCCAATGTCAAGGCCTCATGTCAAATGATCTTCATATCAATGATCATGCTTTGCAGCTTTTCAATTCAAACCAAATTGGCAAATTGTCATAGTGGACTCAATTAATAAATTATATTTTATATTTATAAATTTTTTAAGAACCCTGACGCTCCCCCACGTTTCCTAAAAAATGGTAGGGAGCTTTTGCATAGGCCGCTCCCGTGCCCCCTCGCTCCCTCGCCCCCTCGTCCCGGAACCTTGGTGGAACACTGGAAATAACTCCTCCCTCAACCTCCTCCTCTGGGATGGTTGCCTTCAGACATTTCCTTAAATGACCTAGCATCTGTTCATCATTCATGATTTGCAGAAATAATCTAAACCATTCCTCGATAGGTCAAACTGTTGTGGACTATGAAAGGTCTGGGTTTTTAACTTTATGAGACTTTGGATGCCCCTTTTGTGATCCTGCGCCTTCAGCCAGATTGTTAAAACTTTCATTACTTCCTTTTAATATTGCTTCTGATGCTCGAGGTCATATGAGCACTTTGGGGAGGATATTCTGATGATCATGGACTGATTCGTGGCCCCTCGATCAACCCTCATATTTTTCCTTCGCATGTGACTATATTAATATTCAAGAGGGGGGCTACCTCTGGCGATCTCGCTCCCCCTTTGTTGGTTCCACTCCTCCCATCTTGCAATTAGCTCCAAACAATACTCTGTTGCATGTGAATTGACCCTGCACTAAGAGCACCATGGCCTTCTTGGTAGTGGGCAATCCCGCGCAACATACCCTTCTTGGTCGCAATTGTAGCAGCGAACTGGGCCTTTGCCTCCTGCCCTTCCGCCCCTTATTCCTCCTCCTCCTCACCCTC
Source organism: Pinus taeda (assembly GCA_000404065.3). Taxonomy (NCBI): domain Eukaryota; kingdom Viridiplantae; phylum Streptophyta; class Pinopsida; order Pinales; family Pinaceae; genus Pinus; species Pinus taeda. Next base: position 176,227 of record APFE030721575.1, on the reverse strand, counting down.
CTCTAGCCATTCGTTGACTCGGAAGGTTGAGCGGTCTAACCTATTAGCTAAAGCATCCAACACTCTACATTGGTCAGTGTGGTGAGTTGTGGAAGCACATAACTCACAATAATTGTTATTTGGAACATTGGAGTATTTTTGTAATATTGGGCAAAGATGATGGGAGTGTCCATACCCCCTTCATACTTCACAGTACTCCGGTTGGTTGCGCCCAAGATACAACCCTTATGATCCTACCTGCGTGACTCCTGCTGCGAGTGTAGGCCTAGGTGGTACTCCTGGGTAGATTTGGTATTTGCCCCTCGCAATCTCAGACATTTTATGGTAACATGACCTTCCACTAAGCAATTTTTGCACCACATGTTCAGCCTCACTGGGCGGGTTGGTTGCATATCCTTCAACTTCTCTGTTAGACTTGCAATTCGATGTTGAAGAACCAGGAGAGATGGATCATGCGATATTGGTCCCCTCCCCCCGGTATTTGTCTCAGTATCCTACCATATAGCTTCTATCTGATTTTCTTGCTCGAGAGCATCCTGTAGTGTATCAATATTTTACTGTGTCAATGGTGTACGGGTGAGGGGTAGTAATTCTTTGATTGAGTTTACTGGTTGCATCCTTAAATCTTTGCATCAACTCCCATGCAGTCTCTCACTCTCGTTGCTTTATCTCCCACAGCTCTGACAACCCTTGTTGATCAATTTGGGGAAGTTTGAATTCTTGCACAAATTCTCTTTTCACATCGTCCACAGTTGGGTTCTGGTGTAACTATGACCATTTTATGAACCACCTCAAGGCTCTTTCCCTGAGAGTGGTCTAAAATTCGATTAGCTTCACATTATTAGGCGTATAGTGAGCTCTCCATATGGCCTCACGTAGATACCAGTGTTGTTCTACGTCTTCGTTCCCCCTACCAGAGAACTCAGGATACCATGTGAATGATCCTGCCATTTTTTATTGAGTCTATGCTAAAAGCACAAATCCTTGTGATCTCGGTTGCAAAGATCCTTGCAAACTCGTACTACTACTACAATTTACATTGCTACTAGTACTAGATTTGTAATTAACATGCACACTATGCACTCTTATAGTTTTTATCAACTTAGAAAGGAAATTCTCAGGATTGTTATAGAGTACCCGGGGAAGGTTGGGGGAGACACTACGTGAGCTTCCGGGAGGCAGATTGTTGATCCCTCTAGACGCATAATCTTCAGCAAACAGTCTCCGTATAACAAAATTCACGTCATCCTCTAGGCCTTCCTCCAAGCCTACATGGCCCTTTCCATCCAACACCTCCCCCTCCACTCGTGAGGGTGGATCCTTATCACCTTCTAGACCCACGACGATTGCAACCATCTCTACTCCTCCGAATGAGCTTCCTTCCATCATGTCTCTTTCTTCTGGACTTCTCGACACCGCTCTTGCTTGGTGCAATCCCTCCCGTTTCCTTTTAATCGATTGTATGGCCCTTTCCTACCATTTCTCCGCTATTCGCGCTCTCCTTTGTGCTCTTAGATCCCTAGCCTTTCGGGAGTCATCTGCGTCCATCCTCCTAATGACCTCATAGTTCCCCGCTCGGTAGCATCCCTCCCTTTAGGTCCTTCCCCCAGTACTAGGTGGTTATGCTCCCATGCTTAGACTTTAAAACACCAGCAAGCCCTCTTCCACCATTAAGACCTTGATCCAAAGGGTTACTTCTTTTAGCAACATCACTCACAAACCTGCTCGGAACACAACTTCAGCCTTTGAAAAGAATTGTTGGCTTTCTACTGCAAATTTGATAATATAACCTTACAGCGTGGTCTGTACCCATAAATCTACTGCTCTCATAAGATCTGTATCAAGGCAATGTAGTGCAATGATATCTTCTTGAGTCCAGTTGCAATGAGACGAGTTTTGTCCACTAGACCTCTCTTTCACCTACAATCTCTGCAACCAGTTGTAAATTTCTTCTGGAAATTTGCACAAGAAGTTCTCGTATTGATCATTGGTCGGTTCTGAATACAAGATTTCGTCCTTCAGTTTCGCAACATTTTGGCGGTGGAGTTGAGATTGATGAGAAACAAACTGGTCCACTTGCTCATCCCACCAGTTTCTCAGTTCTTTCTTAAAGATCCTCGATAACATATTCCAAACCCTCTTTAAATTTCAAGTCCCCGCAACGGAACCACTTTTTGGCGTAGAAATAGCAACAAGGATAAGACTTTGGGTTCGAGCGCAAGGGCCAACAAGGCTTCGCTGTAGTCTAGCACAACACTGACATTTTCACCTTACCCGTGAAGGGTAAAGAGTCTCACCTGAGTGTGCCGCAACCTTAGTTAAATGAGGGTTGGAATTCAATATCAGAGAAAACCATATCAAAGAATGAAGAACAAGGAACATTAACTTATTCTTCAAACTAATCAGATCACAACAGTCTATACATGTTGTAACAAAAAGACTACCTAAACATGTGCATACATAAAAATTTTGAATAACCAGAATAACACAATGGATATGCTATGATCCCATAACAATATTTTTCATTAAGATTGAGGTAAATACATTACATCAAGCTCACAGCCTATCCCTCAACATCGAAATTCCATCAAGCATAATACAATCTTATAGGAAGACAGTCACAAAGTTGTTCCCAAAACTCCGCAACACATAAAGCATAATATTACCAAGACAACTGCGACACAACTGACAGTAACAAAACCACAACCAACCTCTTCTCGGTTCTGCTTTATGATTTTTATCTTCCTTCCTTTTCCTGCACGCCAACTTGAACTACCAATTCCTTCTCCCTTGCTCGTTTGTCTTCATTCCTCAGCTACTCTTGCTCTTTTCTCACTTGGTTGTGTTTGCTTCTTCCCTCCACTCCCCCGCAACTACCACTCTTCTGCCAATCTCTTATATTTCCTCATCTGTTAATTCTACAACTTCCCAACATTAGTTTCCGCCACTTGTCACTAGCTTCTTCCTTCGCAAAACATCACAAAAACAAAGGCCTCAACAAGCCCCGACCATAGTTCATTGACTCGCCCCTGAGTCAATCTTTCTTTGGCATCATCGGTGTTGTTGACGCTTCTGCTGGTGGTTCTGCTAGTGCTATTGTTGATGCTTCTGCTAGTGCTTCTTCTTGGCCGATTTCTTTAAACGAAGGCCCCAACACATTTCCTTGTTTGGATTTTTATGACATTAAGATTTGTCATAAGAGACCGCATCGTAAATTCCTCTCTCAGGGCAATCATCTCCTTCCAGGTGGAATTATCCGATTCATTATATTCCTCATCTTGCAGCCAAAATGTATTAAACTTTAAAGGGACACCCTTACATATATTCTCTATCCTCCATTGTATAAATAAGGGCATGCGATCATAAATATAAGACCTATATATGCAAGATTTTAAATTACCAAGGCACTCAACCAAGATTCCTAAACCAAGAAGAGATCTAGTCACTTCCCAACATAATCTTCATCCACCCTAAGATTAATCGAAGTAGGAGAGAGAGGTGTGGGGTAGATGTCCGCCAAGTGATGGTCTACAAACATATTATAAAGACAATCGGCAAAGGGATCTAACCTGTAGTGTCTACCCCAAGACTCATGTGCCAAGAGGGTTGCATTCAAATCACCATCCGTAATAAGCCCACTGACTCGCAGAATATTGCATTTTTGTATCTGATCCCACAAGTTGGAATGATCCCGACAAGGAGAATATATATTTAGAAGATGTATATGACACAGAATACCCCTAATATGGCCAGACAGAAGGATGCCCACAAAAAATCTAAAAGCATGAAAAACCGCACGGCCCGGATCCCACATTGTAATGAGACCACCCGAAGTTCCTAAAGAGCTAACCCCAATAATGTGCCAGGATGGACAAATCTCTTGGAAATTAGGAATTTCCCAAGGACTCAATGAGGGTTTCTTAGATAAATACAATGAAAGGTCGAGAGTCCTGGATCAAATGTCAAAGGCTCAAAAGTTTGGAGTGATTCCCAAAACCTTGAATGTTCATAGATAAAATTCTCAACATGGACCCCCCTATGAGGGCATCAATGCTCTAAGCGCCCGATAGTCAGGAGAGGAGATGATAGGTACATCAAATAAACTAGAAAATTCATAAAAAAGGGTAGGATTTGAGGCGAGGCGTCCACAGAAATGTTGGCTACCCTTTCTCCCGGTCTTACGAACTATAATGTTCAAAGCAGATCTCAGACTAATGTGGGGAGAGGCATCTTGGGCACCAACATTGTGAAAAGTTAATGCCTTCAAATCCATAGCTAAGTTATGAAGGAGAAATTGTATATCACTTCCCACAGAATTATGTGGAGAGGAGGGAGGATCTAGGCTGCAAGTGCACAATGGGGGCAGAGAAGGGGCAGGTTCCTAAGGGGGCATAGTAGGAGAAATGACAGGAACCAGAGGAAGAGATGGGTCTGAAAAAGGGGAACTCACAAAAGAAGGAGAAAGAGGGGAATGATAAATTGCCGAGGGAGGAAGAGAATCGCGATGATGGGAATCCCCGACATGGAACCTCAGGGCCAGTAAATGATTCTACCAAAGAAGTATGAGGGAGAGGCGCATCATCGGACAACTCCACATTAACATTTACAGGGGGAGGAGAATGGGATGTGCATGGTGGTGATCCAAAAATGGATCCTGGATAAACCTCTAAGTCTAAAAGACTTCATACAAGAGGTAAAATGTGCCAAATGGCACAAATCCTTTGTAAATCAGAGGAAAATGAAAATCGCAGGCTGCTCTCGGAAACAGTCTCATTGCAGAGATCTCCTCATTCTGAATCCAACGCAACTTGAATGGGTGAAAATGGACTTCAGATGAAGAAGTTATCACAAAAAGAAGTTCCCCTTTGTTCTTTGGGAAAAGAGGCAAAAATCCTTTAAAAATGGGCAAAAGACCCTTATAAGGAAAAATCGCATCGCATGATGTCAAGACTTAAAGTCGGGCAGAAGGCACCCCTGATCAACGACCGCTAATGATCGGATCGGCAGGTCGGATTGGAGGCAGGCAGTGTATATAAGGCAAAGGTCCCGGGCCGATGCGATGGTGCGATCGCCGAAATCGGCGGATCGCAAATGGCAATACCACAAGGCAAAGGCGGGACCCCAGGCGATGCGATATCGCGATCGCTGTTATCAGTGGATCGCAATCGGAGCTACACAGAGGAGCGGCTATAGACATATATATATGCGCGATGCGATTAGCCGGACCCGATGGAGTTCTGAAATGCAAATGAATATTATTTCAAGTCCGCACTAAGCCAATTTTGCGATATTTTCCATGTTTTAATGTATTTTTGAAATACAAAAGGAAACCTTGGAAATGGGCCAAAGCGACTTGTGATAACGATTATGGGCGGACCCGATAAGATTATGGATGTGATTTCATAACACTTGAAGTCTAGCTAAACGACCAAAGATGTGTTTTTTGCGCGTTTCTCCGTGTATTGCATTATGTGTCTATTTCTGCACAGGAAGGCAAAACAACCAGTTTTCCTGTGCATCGGGCCCTTTCCATTGGAAACTGCCATCACACCTGTGTGTTATGAAGCTCAAAGAGCGACAGAGGCGAAAGAGAAATGATTATGTGCAGAGAAAACGGCTGTGGAAGCCGCAAAGCCGGAAGCTCACCTCAAAGGAGGCACATAGAGCTCAATGGACAGGCAGTGTATTTTTGCTGAGGACTGCTGAGTTGAGTGTGGGTTGTTGTTGTTGACCCTTGAGGTTTTGTTGCTGAAAGAAAAGCCAAAGCAGGAAGCTAAGGCAAAAGAGGCAGCGCAAAAGCAAAAACGCAGCCAAGGGAGTCACTTGGAGTTCAAGTGAAAAGCCCAAAGAGAGAGCTGTAAACTGATAGAGAGTCGAGAAGCCAGAGCCGAAGAGCCAGAGCCAGAGCCAGAGCCGAAGACCCTGAGTCAAAGCCAAAGAGCTAGAACCAAGAGCCAAGAGCCAGAGCTAAGAGAGCCAAGGGATAAAATGGTGTCTAAACCCATTGTTTATGTATAGAATAGCAGTTGTTGAGTCAAAGAGCTTGTAAAAAGACTTATACCATAATCCCAAAGAGCCTAGTTGAATTGACTAGAGCTCACGAAGATGTAGCCCAAGAGTTGTGGATGAACTCCAAATTAAATTTTTGTTTCTGTGTGATTGTTTATTGTTGCATTGTTTACTGTATATGCATTTATATATCAGTTTCAGCAAATTAATTTACAACACATGAACAGTGTAAAACAAATACAAGCATACACCTATATTTTCAAGCATTTCTTAATTCCGCATTGGTTAATCAATAAGACTTGGGAATATTTAAAGCTTTGGAAGCGGGAGAGGTTCTTGTAAGTTAGACAAGAAGCCTAAGTGCCCCATTTTCATATCAGGTGGTATCAGAGCTTAAGATTGATTAACCCCACCTTCAAAGAAGGTTATATCAGAATGCTTGATTGACAGACCAAACACTGCTTGTCTGAAAAGTGTTTGAACAACAAGAGGCTGATTGTATGCTTGTTTTGCAGATTGACTATTTTCTAAGTTTGCAGAGGTAAAGGGAAAGTTGTTGCTAGCTCAATCCAGGAAGGACAAATAGGAAGAAGGGCTCAAGGCATTCTTCTATCCCAAAGGACCTCAAAGCAATCCCTAAAGCACAAGAGGTATGTTGCAAAAGATTGCTGAATGAGCTCTTTATTTATCTTGTTGAAGTTTTTTTGTTCATTGGCATAATGACAACTTCTACAAGTGGGTCCCCAAATTTTGCCTTCTTCACAAAATTCTTTGATGAAGACATGAAGCAAGAATTGTCCACCATGATGGATATGGTGAGAGAAATGTATGAGGATGGAAGGAAGAGCAGCATGCATAGAGAGCAGTTGAATTCCATGAAGGAAGAGAATCAGTTGCTTTCTAACAAATTGCAGGAAATGGAGAGGCAACTTCATATTGTAAATATGAACCTGAAAAGGATGCATGAGTTGGAGACATAGCTCTTTGTTTCCGAAGAAGCCTTAGTCAAGTATCAACTTGAAGAAGAGGTAAACCATTCCAATTTGTCTTCAAATTCCTCTGAGAATGCTTATATTGGTTCTTTTGAAAAACATACCAAAGGCATAGGTTCCAAGCTAATGTCCAAGATGGGCTATGAAGGAAAAGGCTTGGGTAGACACGCACAAGGTATTGTTGAGCCAATAATGATTGAGGAAAGGACCAAGTACTTGGGTCTTCGCTATGGACAAGCTTATGGAGAAAGTTCCAAAGATGCCATGAAGGCCATCGAAACAGCTCCAAGGAGGGGTTGTATTATAGAGTGTGAAGATTGTATTAAGAAGGAATGCAATAGCTTGAAACATCAATTGCAGGATGCAGGTGTTCAGAGGCACACACTTGAACCAGAGAGTTGGGGAGACTCTAACAGCCTTGAAGAGATTGATGGTGTCCAAAAGGGAGCCACATTCTTCATTTTGCTTCCACCTCCTCATGAAGGCATAAAGGTTGAAGAGGCAGGTATAAATCTAGTTCTAAACATTCTCCTTTTGATTTTGCAAAGCATGATAAATTTCCACATATGTATGGGAAAAGAATTGCATGTTCCTTTTGTGGTTTGGATAACCATCATGTTTCTAGATGTTGGAAGAGAATGGCCACATACATGAAGGAAAAGAAGGAAAAGAAGCAAGAAGCCAAAGGTCAATTGGACAAGGCAAATCATGTTGTCAAGAAGATGCACATGCAGTGCACTTACTGCCATAAGCAAAGACATCTTGCTGCAAAATACTGGACGCTGAATCCAGCAATGCTTCCACAAAAGCTGAAGAAAGTGGAAAGAGAATATGGCATAAATGGAAGTGAATATTCCATGAATGATGTGTCTTAGAATGATTCACATGATGATGCTGATGTGTAGACAAAGGTAGTACCTTTGGAAGGGATTGGTAAGGAACGGTTAGAGTTCTTATCTGATTAAGATTGCATGTCTATTAATGCATCTACATTATATTTCATTTCAGCTTTGAAAGTACAGTGTGCTTAAGTGAAAGTTGAAGGATGAAATGCACGCATGAGCATGAGATGCATGAACACAGGGATGTTGATGATTTCCTTGTTTTTGAACATGTATGTGTAATTAACTTGTAGGATTGATTGCTTTGACATGCATGTGATGCCATGTTGACTTGGAAGAAGTTAACTTGGTCTCCAAATGGAGATAATGATGAAGTGTTTCATCTTTGGAAAAAGAGTCCTAATGGTATTTTTCTACATGCTTGACTTGAGGGGTCATTTGTTTCAAAGGCATGTTTTGTGGGATTGTTATCTAGTCCATCATTTGTATGCAGATGTAAGACATGGAGGTGTTCACAAGATGTGAAATCTATTTCTTTTGTTGAAGCAGGAGTTTAGGCCATCTAGTTGTTGTCTGTGTTACTGTTGTTGTTAACAGTTGTTGTTGACATCTTGTCCAACAGGTGCAAATGAAAGTTTTGTGGAGCAGATGTACTTCACATTTGTTTGAGCCACCTTGGACCAATGATAAAAGCAAAGAAGTTCAAACCACCTTCTATGACCAGTTCAGCAGAACTTCTACAGAAAGGCAAGGAGGAAGACCAGCCCATCCAAGGAGGGGAAGTGGTCAGAAACTTTGGTTCAGAGACACTATGCAAAGGAAAGTGTAGGGAGGACGAAAGAAGAGGGTGAGTCACTCTCATTTACTGTTCAGATCAATATATCAGTATTTTGGAGACCAAAAGTTCTTTTAGTGGGAAGGCGCGATCCAAAAATTGATCTTGGATAAACCTCTAAGTCTAAAAGACTTCATATAAGAGGTAAAAGGTTCCAAATGGCACAAATCCTTTGTAAATCAGAGGAAAATGAAAATCGCAGGTTGCTCTTGAAAATAGTCTCATTGCAGAGATCTCCTCATTTTAAATCCAACACAACTTGAATGGGTGAAAACGAACTTCAGATGAAGAATTTATCACAAAGAGAAGTTCCCCTTTGTTCTTTGGGAAAAGAGGCAAAAATCTTTTAAAAATGGGCAAAAGACCCTTATAAGGAAAAATCGCATCGCATGAGGCCAAGACTTCAAGTCGAGCGGAAGGCACCCTCGATCAGCAACCTCCGATGATCAGATCAGCGGGTCGGATCGGAGGCAGGCAGTGTATACAAGGCAAAGGTCCTGGGCCGATGCGATGGTGCGATCGCCGAAATCAGCGATACCACAAGGCAAAGGCGGGACCCCGGGCGATACCAAGTATCGCTTACAGATCCATATATTAATGAATTTCTCCAAGCTTACATACAGTTCCATGGATATCATACTGCCCCTCATACACAAATAGCACAACTCCAATCTAATATCAGTATTAGATTTGTCTCCTCTACTATGCCTCGACTACGTCCGAATCTATCACAACAATCATTAAAAGAAGGTGTCATTGTTGGTCCCGTTAACACTACTCCGTTTCAAGTAGGATTTTGTGAACTAAGTCTGTCATCTGAATGGAATAGTGACTACACTTCGACGTCTCAAAAGTATCCACAGCTAGCAAGCTCTTCATCTCCAAACCAATTAAAGTTAGTTCCAAACCCTTATGGTAGTAACAGTTTACGGTTCCAACCAACTACTTCGCAAAAACGATTACCAAGAAGTCAGTCAATCAATTAGAGTCCCTCATTCTGTACAAATACCACCCAGGCTGTTAATATCTTCAAGTAACCATAATCATCGTCAGTTACCAGATTGTGTATATTGCCATGAAAAAGAAAAGGAAAATTCAAAAAAGAAATACCAAACCATCACTTCTACATTACACCAAGGACAACATTCAGACTGTCCTGAATGCATTATGTTCCCTGTCCGAGACCAGAAAATGTTCAATCTACCTAGAGAAAGGACAGGCACAAAAGTAGAATTTCCAGAAAGGAGACTGGAACCTGGTAATCGTACACTTAAATTCAAAGATGGTGTTATCCAGATTGATTTGCAATTTCTGCATTATCGATCAGCCACGAAGCCTGAACTAGTAGAATACTTAAAAATGCAGAATTATGCTAACTACATGTCTGTTTGTGTGGCCCAAAACATAGATGATCTTGCAAGAGACATTGTAGAAGTAAAAGAGCATGTCAAAAATATCCACCAAAGCAGATAGATACAATGTATGCTCACCAGAATACTCATGAAAGTCAGTTAAGAGCAATTAATGAACAGTTAGGGGTAATAAGCAAAGCAGTCACAAGTTTTGAAAATGCTAAGTAGATCAAGATCTCCCCCTATATATTCTGAGATAGAAGAAGGCGGCCCCAAATTCACCTTGATAAAAGCTTCCCATCCTCATCCAGTCTCTCTCTCAAAGTTATTGAAAAGGATGAAAGCCAGTTTGAAGCCTTAGCAAAGGGTATCGAGTTAGCACGAGAAAAATTAAACCTTTTGAAAATTAAAATTTCAAAATTTTACATGAGAGAAATAAAGATGGCAAGCCAGTCAGGTGATGAAGGTCGATCCTCTACAACTAAGCAGAAAAGAACAAGTTCTTTCCGCTTTTCTAACAAAGTTGCAAAGACATCTCAAGGTGGTGTTAGCTCTCATCATAAAAAGAGTCCATTCCATTCTTGGACTCAACATCTTGCCTCTGCAAAAGTTAGAGATGATATGAATGTCCAAACAAAATTTGGAAATCAAAACAATACTTTCTTTATCAATTTTGATTGTCTAAACAAGGATCAGACAATAATTCTCCTGCAACACATTAATGCATGGGCTTCTTAGAAGAAAGCAGACACTAAAGCTTCATGGAAAGAGGTAGTCATATTAATCACATAGAACCTAACAGGGAATGCCAGACTATGGTGGGAAACGCTTAAGAAAGAAGAGCAAACAGAAATTCTTGAAAATGATGATATTTTGGAAGCTATCTTGATGGCTCTCTCCCATGAATTTCTGGGAGTTATTTCCTCTGACACTGAACATTATGCCTAAATGTTTATGAGTCAAAGATTGTGCAATTTAGATTTATTATCAGGATATTATTGCACAATGGAAAATCTTTATTATAAAATCCTTGATCACCATAATGTGGCTTATCTTAGGCACTACATAGCCTCCATGCCAGGCGAAATACCAGAATTAGTTCAATAGTCACTGTTCGCAAAACACATTGCCATAGATACATTGTCACTAGTAGCACTTCACCAACACATTCTTACCATTCTAAAAAATGAATGTGCCGCCAACAAAACTCGTAATAATGTCAAAAAGCAGTTGCATTTCAGCCCCACCATCTGTGACTCCTTTAGTGAAACATATCATTTTGGGTGTTATAAGAACCACTCCAAAAAGGATTCTCAAAAAGACCAAAGTGGTAAGTGTTCTTGTAGGTCGAGACCTCCTACCAAGAAAAAGCAATATCGATCAAAATCTACCACAACCGAAAGATCAAGATTTATTTTCAAGAAAAGGTTTAAACTAGCGAAGCAGTCCAAATGCTTTATTTGTGGTTAGACTGTTCATTGGGCTAACAGAGGTCCCAACAAAGGAAAGAAAGGGATCCATAAAAAGATTGCAGAAGTTTTTAAATCCTCTTATGACCCAGCTGATTGGGACATAGTTTCCCAGACTGATTCTAATTTTGAATGTTTTTCTATACATAATACTAATTCAAATAATAGTTATGACATTGATGAAAAATTCCAAAAGGTTTTCTTTCAGACAGAAATAGTGACAACAACGAATGTACATATCTGTCTAATTGTTTTATGCTTTCATTTTACGATCTCCAACATCAAATTGAAGAAATCCAGAGACAAAAGGCCTCCCTTCATCCTAGCTTGATTATTCCTCAGAGACGTCTCCAAGAAAAGATTGACCAGTGGCAGGCTTCTATTCCTCACAAAATAACTGATGGAGAAGAATTTGAGATTTCAAATTGGCATATAACACTGAAAGCATCACAAGAATCCACAGATAATGCTACAGAAAAATTATTGGATAAAATTAAAAGGGTAGAAGAAGATCTCCAAAGAGATAGAAACCAAATGAAGCAACTTTCAAAATGGATTCAAGCCAACATGCAAGAACTTGATAGTTTGAATTCACAATTTGTTTCTTCTACTTTCTTTACCTCTCAAGCTCCATTAGTATCATCTAGTCAATACAGTAATGAAAACATTCATGACATCAGTGGTATTGATGATAGGATGGTCATCCCTGTAAAAATAAAAGTGCCAAGCTACAAAGAATATACTCTTGATGCTCATATTGGTACTGGAGCTATGAGCGGTTGTTGCAAATTCAAGGTCATTCCTGCTTACTATTGGAAACCCACTCAAATCTAGTTTAGAGCAATTAACAAGCAGCTGATAAAAATCCCATATATTACTCCAGACTTCCCAATACTCTTAGGTTCACAAGAAGTATATGTCACCTTATATAATTATGATACTGGTTTTAATATGTTACTTGGATAGGATTTTATGAAGAAATTCATGCCAATCATTATTGAAAAGAATCTGATAATTTTCAACATTCAAGGAAACAAGGTGCGAGTCCCTGCTAAGAGTAAATACACACTCAGGATAAAACCTAATGAGGTAAGCAATTTTGATGAAGCAGTCACAGATCTTTCCAAGATCCAAAACATTGTCAAACATGCAGAAATCCATGGCCCTGCCATTTTGACTGATATTGTAAACAAATTAAAAAACGATTGTACAACAGAACACCCTAACTCATTCTGGTACAGGGAAAAGTATTTTTTTCACTTCCATTCCAAAATGAAGGCTCCGTTGAAGCATAAAAGGCGTCAGCAAATCACATGAGCCCATCCGAACAAGAGCTTTGCAAAGCAAAAATTAATAGTTTGATAGAAAGAAAACTAATAGAACCGTGCAAGAGTTCTTGGGTATGTCCATCTTTTTATGTCAACAAGCACTTAGAACAAAAACGTGGAAAAAAGAGGTTAGTTATCAACTATAAAGCTCTTAATGAAGCTCTTATGCCCATAAATATCCTCTGCCTAATAAATAAATGTTGTTATCAAAGATAGCCAAAGCAAATGTGTTCAGTAAGTTTGATCTTAAAAGTGGGTTTTGGCAGATTGGCATTAATCTTGAGGATAGATAAAAAACAACATTCGTGGTACCTGCAGGACAATTTCAATGGACAGTTATGCCATTTTGTTTGAAGAATTCTCCATCACAATTCCAAAAGAGAATGGAAGATCTTTTCAAATATTATTCTTTTATTATTGTCTACATAGATGATTTGTTAATTTTCAGCAAAGATATTAGTGAACATAAGAAACACTTAGAGAAATTTTATCAGGTTGTTTTCAAGCATGGTCTAGTTCTCTCTGCCTCCCCATATAAGTTCATCATTGCACAAACCCAGATTGAGTACTTGAGTTTAATCATATCCCAAGGGAAAATAGAATTACAACCACATGTATTGAATCCTTTATCAAATTTTCCAGACTATCTTCCAGATGTTAAGACTGTGCAAAAAAAATTTAGGATGTTTGAATTACATCAGGCCATTTTATCCAGAGCAAGTCATAGATACAAAGCTTCTACAACAAAGATTAAAAAAGGGCAGCAGTTGGAATGACCAGATGACCAAAGCAGTGAGAAACATAAACCAGAAAATCAAATAGCTACCACCTTTGGCTCTTCCCCACAGTGACCTACCATTCATTCTTGAAACAGATGCCTCAGATTATTGTTGGGCAGAAATCTTATTGCACAAACGTCTCTGGCACATTCTCAGAAGCTGAAAAAAATATCCTTCTTCCCATAAAAAAATCTAGCAGTAAAGAAAGTTATAAAAAGATTTAGGTTATTCCTTAAAAGTGTCCACTTCATTGCTAAAGACAGATATCAGGCACATGAAAGGAATGTTACAAAACAAAAGGTTGCTAGAACAAGGTAATTCCAGAGTTTTAAGATGGGATTTGTGGTTAGATGGATATGATTTTGATATCATATATAAAGCCGGTAAAGAGAATTATCTTGCAGATTTTATGACCAAGAAGGAGCAATTATACAGACAGAATATGCAGTTAAAAAATTTGAATTTGGTGAATGTTCATCATCCTCCCAGAACAAATCCCAAGTTACATTATGCACTTCCTATCATTATTCCATTTAAATCTCATATGCCATACACACTCAAAGATCACAGAACACAGAACGCAGATGTTTTGAACTACGCATACGCCATACACACTCTCAATACACACTTGCGCACTCAAAGATCACATAAAACAGAATTCAAAGATCACAGAACACAGAATGCAGATGTTTTGAACTTAAAACTAAAAGAGAATTTATTTCATATTATAGAAAAACTCGGAAATTTACAAGTGTCTTGAGCTGAGGCTCACGCTTCCTTATATAGGATGGACCCTCGGGATGTTGCTCCAGCTTTGGAATATTTCCCCTCCCCCAAGAGATTTTTCATATCACATAAAATCTTAAGGATATGATACAAAGTGGAGATTCTAACTAGGGGAATCCACAATAGCCATAATGCATATACTAAAAGGTTATATACAGTAGATGTTTCTTCACGGAAGAAATCATATATGTTCTAAAATTTGATACACAGTGGATATTCCAATATCTTGAAATCCACGAAAGCAAAACTAAGTACAATGATTATTGACACAGAGGAGATTCCTTTTAGGGGAACCCTCGAAAGCCTAAAATAAAGTAAACTAGGTACAATGATTATCAACACAGAGGAGATTCCTTTTAGGAGAACCCTCGAAAGCCTAAAATGAAATCTCTTTGAAGATTTGGACACCAGCCTTTGGGGCTATGGTTAGAGTCACAGTCAGGATCATAGTCAGACTCGTATTCTTCAACATACCTGTCAAGACTTAACCAAAGAAGTTGTTTTAACCATGATGGTTCGCTTCCGAAGCTAGCTGAAAAAACTGAGAAACACATGAATTGATCTAGCTTATCTGGGGGAGTTCTGACTTCACCAAAATAGTCAATTTCAATAGTAAAATTATAACTTTTAGGAGAAGTACTATCCTGGTTGATCTTCATGTTGGTGCCCTTATATAATAAATCGAATTCAAATATATCATATCTTTTTTCTCCATCCTGTATGTCATTATACAAAATAGAAAGGGAAAACTACTGACAGAGCCTGTCTTGATCTTCTTTTCTGGGAACAAATGAAACAAGTAGGAGATTCAGCCAACTACTCTAATGACTGAATGGAGACATGAGGGTTCACAATACATGATGATTGAAACTCTTTCATAGGCACGAGCAGATTGAAGAATGGCATAATAATTTATCCATCTCAAATTAGGATCATAAATATAAACAAGTTTGTGATATGGCTATCTCACTGCACCAAAATAAGCACGGTTATTGTTGATAGGTGCTAATGGAATATCATAGTTGTGTCTTGTATCTATGAACCAAAACCATTTCTCAAGAATGATCTTCTGGATTGCCATGGGTAAAGACAACTTTTTCTAAAAGACAATCCACACAAAAAGAATAATGGCAGGAAAAGCATAATGTAACTTGGAATTTGTTATGGGAGGATGATGAACATTCACCAAATTCAAAAATTTTAACTACATATTATGTTTGTATAATTGCTCCTTCTCTGGTCATTAAATATGCAAGATAATTCTCTTTACTAGATTTATATATGATATCAAAATCATATACATCTAACCACAAAGCCCATCTTAAAAATCTGGAATTACCTTGTTCTAGCAACCTTTTGTTTTGCAGCATTCCTTTAATGTGCCTGAGATCTGTCTTAACAATGAAGAGGACACTTTTAAGGAATAACCTAAATCTTTTTATACCTTTCTTTACTGCTACAATTTCTTTATGGGAAGAAGGATAATTTTTTTCAGCTTCTGAGAATCTGCCAAGGGCATATGCACATATTTCTCCCTTTTTGCCATGTTTCTGCAATAAGATTGCTGCCCAACAATAATATGAGGCATATGTTTCAAGAATGAATGGTAGGTCATTGTGGGGAAGAGCCAAAGGTGGTAGCTGTTTGATTTTTTGCTTTATTTTTCTGATTGCTTTGGTCATTTGGTCATTCCAACTGCTGCCCTTTTTTAATCTTTGTTGTGGAAGCTTTATATCTACAGCCTGCTCTGGATAAAATTGCTTGATGTAATTCAAACATCCTAAAAATCTTTTCACAGTCTTAACATCTAGAAGATAGTCTTGAAAATTTGATAAAGGATTCAATACATGTGGTTGTAATTCTATTTTCCCTTGGGATATGATTAAACCCAAGTACTCAAATATGGGTTTGTTCAATGATGAACTTATCTGGGGAGGCAAAGAGAACTAGACCATGCTTGAAAACAACCTGATTAAATTTCTCAAAGTGTTTCTTATGTTCACTAATATCTTTGCTGAAAATTAACCAATTATCTATGTAGACAATAATAAAAGAATAATATTTGAAAAGATCTTCCATTTTCTTTTGGAATTTTGATGGGGCATTCTTCAAACCATATGGCATAATTTTCCATTGAAATTATCCTTCGGGTACCACGAATGTTGTTTTATATCTATCCTCAACATTAATGCCAATTTTCCAAAACCCACTTTTAAGGTCAAACTTACTAAACACATTTGCTTTGGCTATCTTTAATAACAACATTTCTTTATTAGGCAGAGGATATTTAATGGGCACAAGAGATTCATTTAGAGATTTTTAGTTGTTAACTAACCTCTTTTTTACACTTTTTTGTTCTGAGTGCTTGTTGACATAAAAGGCTGGACATGCCTAAGAACTCTTGCACAGTTCTATCAGTGTTATTTCTATCAAACTATTAATTTCTGCTTTGCAAAGTTCTTGTTCGGACGGGGTCTGTGATTCTTGGATGCATTTTGTGCTTTAACAGAGCCTTCTTTTTGGAGTGGAAGTGAAACAAAATACTTTTCCCTCAACCAGAATGCGTCAAGGTGTTCTATTGTACAGTCATTTTTTAATTTGTTTCCAATTTCAGACAAAATGATAGGGCCATGGATTTCTGCATGTTTGACACTTTTTTGGATCTTGGAAAGATCTGTTACTGCTTCATCAAAATTGCTTACCTCATCAAGTTTTATCCTGAGTGTATATTTACTCTTAGCAGGGACTTGCACCTTGTTTCCTTGAATGCTAAAAATTATCAGATTCTTTTCAGTGGTGACTGGCATGAATTTCTTCATAAAATTCTGTCCAAGTAACATATCAACACCGGTATCATAATTATATAAGGTGACATATACTTCTTGTGAACCTAAGAGTATTGGGAATTCTGGAGTAATATATGGGATCTTTATCAGTTGTTTGTTAACTACTCTAAACTGGACTTGAGTGGGTTTCCAATAATAAGCAGGAATGGCTTTGAATTTGCAACAGTTGACTCATAGCTCCAATATCAATCTGAGCATCAAGAGTATATTCTTTGTAGCCTGGCACTTTTATTTTTACAAGGATGACCATCCTATCATCAATACCATTGATGTCATGAATGTTTTCATTACTGTATTGACTAGATGATAGTAATGGAGTTTGAGAGGAAAGGAAAGTAGAAGAAACAAATTGTGAATTCAGAATATCAAGTTCTTGCATGTTGGCTTGAATCCATTATGCAACTTACTTCATCTAGTTTCAATCTCTTTGGAGACCTTCTTCTACTCTTTTAATTTTATCCAATAATTTTTCTGCAGTATTATCTGTGGATTCTTGTGATGCTTCCAGTGTTATATGCCAATCTGAGATCTCAAATTATTCTCCATCAGTTATTTTGTGAGGAATAGAAGCCTACAACTGGTCAATCTTTTCGTAGAGACATCTCCGAGGAATAATCAAGCTGGGATGAAGAGAGTCCTTTTGTCTCTGTATTTCTTCAATTTGGTGTTGGAGATCGTAAAATGAAAATATAAAACAATTAGACAGATATGTACATTCGTTGTTGTCACTATTATTGTCTGAAAGAGAAACCTTTTGGCATTTTTCATCAATGTCATAGCTATTATCTGAATCAGTGCTATGTATAGAAAAACATTCAAAATCAGAATTAGTCTGGGAAACTATGTCCCAATCAGCTGAGTCAGAAGAGGATTTAAAAACTTCTACAATCTTTTTCTGGATCCCTTTCTTTCCTTTGTTGGGACATCTGTTAGCCCAATGGCCAGTCTGACCGATATTGCTTTTTCTTAGTAGGAGGTCTCGACCTACAATAATGCTTACCACTTTGGTCTTTTTGAGAACCCTTTCTGGAGTGGTTCTTATAACACCCAAAATGATATGTTTCAGTAAAGGAGTCACAGATGGTGGGGTTGAAATGCAACTACCCTTTGGCATTCTTACGAGTTTTGTTGGCGTCACATTCAATTTTTAGAATGGTAAGAATGTGTTGGTAGAGTGCGGATAGTGACAATGTATCTATGGCAATGTGTTGTGCAAACAGTAACTGTCGAACTAATTCAGGTATTTTGCCTAGCATGGAGGCTATGTAGTGCTTGAGATAAGCCACATTATGGTGATCAAGGATTTTATAATAAAGATTTTGCATTGTGCAATAAAATTCTGATAATAAATCGAAATTGCACAATCTTTGACTCAAACATTTGGGCATAATGTTAACTGTCAGAGGAAATAGCTCCCACCATAGCCTGGCATTCCCTGTTAGGTTTCATGTGATTAATATGACTACCTCTTTCGATGAAGCTTTAGTGTCTGCTTTCTTCTGAGAAGCCCATGCATTAATCTGTTGCAGTGGAATTAATGTATGATCCCTATTTAGACAATCAGAATTGATAAAGAAAGTATTGTTTTAATTTCCAAATTTTGTTTGGACATTCATATCATCTATAACATCTGCAGAGGCAAGATGTTGAGTCCAAGAATGGAATGGAATCTTCTTATTATGAGAGCTAACACCACCTTCTGATGTCTTTGCAGCTTTGTTAGAAAATCTTAAAGAATTTGTTCTTTTTTACTTAGTTGTAGAGGATCCACCTTCATCCCCTGATTGGCTTGCCATATTTATTTCTCTCGTGTAAAATTCTGAAATTTTATTTTTCAAAAGGTTTAATTTTTCTCGTGCTAACTCGGTACACTTTGCTAAGGCTTCAAATTGGCTTTCATCCTTTTCAAAAACTCAAGAGAGAGATTGGATGACGACTGGGAAGCTTTTATCAAGGTGAATTTGGGGCCTTCTTCTTCCATATCAGAATATCTAGGGGTAGGTCTTGATCTACTCATAGAAGTTTCAAAACTTGTGACTGCTTTTCTTATTACCCCTAATTGATCATTAATTGCTCTTAACTGACTTTCATGAGTATTCTGGTAAACATATATTGTATCTATGCTTTGGTGAATATTTCTGACATGCCCTTTTACTTCTACAATGTCTCTTGCCAGATCATCTATGTTTTGGGCCACATAGACAGACATGTAGTTAGCATAATTTTGTAGTTTTAAGTATTCTACTGGTTCAGGCTCCGTGGCTAATCGATAATGCAGAAATTGCAAATCGCCATAGAAAGCACCATATCTGAATTTAGGAGTACTATTACCAGGTTCCAGTATCCTCTCCAATAATTCTTCTTTTGAGCCTATCTTTTCTCTAGGTAGACTGAACATTTTTTTGTCTCAGACAGGGAACATAATGCATTCAGGACAATCTTAATGTTGTCCTTGGTGTGACGTAGAAGTGATGGTTTGGTATTTCTTTTTTGAGTTTTCTTTTTCTTTTTCATGGCAATATACACAATCTGGTAACTAACAATGATTATGGCTACTTGAAGATACTGACAGTCTGAGTGGTATTTGTAGAGAAAGAGGGACTCTCGTTGACTGACTTCTTGGTAATTGTTTTTTGTGAAGTAGACGGTTGGAACCATAAACTTGTACTACCATCAGGGTTTGAAACTAACTTTAATTGGTTTGGACATGAAGAGCTTGCTAGCTATGGATACTTTTGAGACATCGAAGTATACTCACTATTCCATTCATATGGCAGACTTCGTTCACAAAATCCTACTTGCAACGGAGTAGTATTACGGGGACCAACAATGACACCTTCTTTTAATGCTCGTTGTGATAGATTGGGATGTAGTGGAGGCATAGTAGAGGAGACAAATATAATATAGACATTAGATTGGAGTTGTGCTATTTGTATATGAGGGGCAGTATCATATCCATGGAACTGTATGTAATCTTGGAGAGATTCATTAATATATGGATTTGTAAGCGACACTTGGTATCTTGGGATGACTGAAGACCAAACAAGACCATTATTTAAGGGACTTTGGAATCCTCCTATCAATGCTTCTTCAAACTTATTATGTCTGGTATCAAGAACACAAGTTAAACATGAGTTATTTAACCCTGGCCGTACAAGAGGATTAATCCCAAATTGTATTAGTCCGATATGTATGTATTTGTAATCATGACTTATACCCCATTCTACATCTTCCTTTCTAATGAGAGGAATTTGATATACACTCTGACCAATAGAAATAGGAACATTTACAGAGGAAAATCTAAACAATGTAGCAGCGTGGAACTAAAAAATTGGGAGTTTATATATTTTTTCCATCTCAATGTTTGGTAGTTCCCAATTAGGTTGTGGATTAAATTCCTGCTCTACAACTCTAGTATCAAACAAAACATCTGTATTGCTTTTGTTCAAAAAATTTGTAAGCCATGCCCTTTTTTTCTCATGTGCTGCTTTACGAGATTCGGTAGAGAAATTAAAATTTTGCCTAGCATCCGTACTGATGAAGATAAAAGGATTAAAAGCACCTGAAAATTGCAGATTTGTAATCACGGGTCACGCCCTATGCCCAACAACACCTTTCCTTGGCAACAATGGGACTTATCGTAGCAGACACCTTCAAATTTTGCTTACAACAAATACGTTTCTCCCTTCTACCTTGAATGGAATGGATAGAATGGCTACGATACCATTTAATACGCATACACCATACGCACTCACACACTCAAAGATCACAGAACACAAAATTCAATGATCACATAATGCAGATGTTTTGAACTATGCATATGCCATAAACCAATTATTTTTTATCTAAAATCGTCTTTTCCATCGTAGTCCTCGAAGAGATATTTCCAACGGGGTATCATGCATGTCAAACGAAGATAATATGACCAAGTCATGACCTCGGGTAGTTGCTTGTCCAACTAACCCCAACGGGGCCCATAAACTCTTGGTGTTACATTTCCTCGGGTTAGGGTTTTGGTTGTTTAGGTTTTTCTCTTATTGTTCAATAATAAAAAGGCCCTTGAGCCTCATTGTAACGTAGTTTAGAAGCATGTAGCCACCACATCGCTTCTCAGAGATAAGCTACCATCACCCTAGCTAGTCTTATTTCCATTCTGTTTGTAAGCATATTTAAGTATTTGATATTAATGAAATGAAGTGTTATTTCTGTTGCATCTTTGTATTTGGTTATATCTATAATTTTTTGCATTCCTATTTAAATCTAGACCAGTGGTATCAGAGCAGTTTGCTCTTTCTCTGTTTTTCTGTGCATGTCCCCAACGAGGTCGGGATATAAGGAGTTAGGGCTTAAACTGGTCAAACCTTTGCAATACCATCATCGCAAATCCCAACGACCTCCCATGGTGGATGAAAAGAAAGATGAGGGGGCAGGAGATGCTATCAAAATCTTGCTCAAAGAAGTCCTCGAGCGACAAAGGAACGCGATGATGGAAAACTTTGTCCAGATCCTTCAACGGCTACCCAAGGGCGACACATCTACTTCTGGAAGCTACTCTGAAAGCGCCACACTCTTTAAGGTACAAGTTAACTTTGACATTCCCATATTTAAGGGTTAGATAGATGCAGACGTTGTAGATAAATGGTTAAATCTGCTAGAAGGATATTTTTCCGTTCATGATTTTTTCAACTGGGAAAAGATCATTTTTTCACTTCTCAAAGC
Organism: Pinus taeda; assembly: GCA_000404065.3. Taxonomy (NCBI): domain Eukaryota; kingdom Viridiplantae; phylum Streptophyta; class Pinopsida; order Pinales; family Pinaceae; genus Pinus; species Pinus taeda. The sequence goes on along the minus strand of APFE030721575.1, from coordinate 154,270 downwards.
AGGGCCCCACGTCAAGGACTGGTGGGAAGCCTACTGTGAGCAAAAGGAGGAAAGTACAAACTCAGTGTTTTCAGCCGCACCCACTTGGAACTCGTTCTGGGATGCCATCAAGGAGCAGTACTACCCTGTCGAGAGCTATGAGAATAAATATATAAAGTGGACAATGTTGTGACAAGGAAGGGACCAAGATGTGTCGAAGTTTACCAATGATTTTCATACCCTTCGCGCGAAGTTGGGTATCAAGGATTCTGATAAGCATTTGGTTCTCAAGTACCGCGGCTGCCTGCACAGGTACATCCAGGACGAGATGGAATTCTTGGACATCTCCTCGTTCGGCATGACATACCGATATGCCGTCAAGATCGAGCAAAAGTTAAACAGAAAAATTGAGACTTTGGATCTGCGAATCCGAAGCAAGGGAAAGGTTCCCCCAAACCGCAAAACAAAGGAAAAAGCTAAGGCGGGCCGACCTAGGAAAAGCCGCCAAAGTTGCAAGCAAAGAACAATGCCGCGAAGCCGAAGAAGGACATGGGAAAGTGGTGTGAGTTCCATAAGAGCTCCACTCACAACACAAGTGAATGTCGAGCCAAACAGTCACTGGTGGCCGAGCTAAAAGCTTCAGAATTAGATGCATGTTCAAACTCTCACAATGACACAACTGCACGGAATCTTGACTACTTTCGAAATGCGAAAAGGAGGTCCATCAGATATGAGAGGAGTCGCATTCAAAGCTTCAGGAAGAGAAGAACTCAATGAATCAGGACATATTTCAGAAGGAGAGGAAGAATCAAACTTTTGTAGAAATTTCTCATTTCCCACCCCGGTTTTCAGTTTCACCTTATTTCTCCAAAATAGTTAAATTCCCTTTCCCATATCCATACATTCAACAACTGAAAAAATAAATATTGCTGAAAACACAAATTCTGGAAATTTTACAGAATGCTGAAAAATGCAGAAATAAAAATCAGCAGGTACAAACAGCCATTTAACACATTTAAACACAGTGATTTTTGGTCAAGGTGACCCTGGAAAAACCCCCTACAACTCTTGGGAAAACCAGTTCAAGAGCTCTTTCTTATTTCTGAAAATGCTTTTCACAATGAGAAATATTCAGCAAAAAATCAGCAAGCAAACTTTTACAACTTATCTCGTTTTCCATGCCTCACAGCGAACTGAAAATACTTGCAAACAGCAAACCAGGACAGCAATAAATGTTGTACGGCCTGCTCGATTTTCGTGCACAATTTCAGCCTTAAATGTTGTTGTACGACCTACCTAGAAATGCGTGCCAAGTTGCCATAAATACGATGTACTTTCCTCGATTTGCATGCAAAAAAAACAACAATACGCTGTACAGATTTCCTCGATTTGCGTGCTAAGGTACATCCACTTGCTATACGACCTTCCTTGGAAAACGTGCCAACAAACTGCTTCCTCGATTTTTGTGCAAACTACTCCTCGATTTCTATGTAAACAGCTGTACGGATTTCTAGAAAATCATGCCAAAATCTGCCTTTCACTGTGTGCTAAATCAATTGTACGGATTTGCTAAACTGCTGCCTAGGAATGTGTGCCAAGATGTTGTCTCCTTCTCCTTTCTGTCCATAAATCTCCCTTGCTCTCTTGCTCTCCTTCTCTCAATCTGCTCATGAAAGAATGAATGACCTTTCCCTCCTTTTCCTCCTTTAATCTAACCCTAAGTGACTTTTGGGTGACCCCTAAATCCAATGGCTGAAATAGATTTAGATCAATGGCTGAGATTAAATGCACATTTAAATCTCACTTTCTATTTTTTAATTCACCCACTTTAATAAAGACCCACTTAGTCATTTATTTCCAAAGTCACTTTTCCTTTCTAATTTTTCATTGACTTTATAAAAGTCACTTTAAAATTAGACTTAGTAACTTTATCACTTAAAGTCACTTTTAAATTAGATTTTAACTTTATAAAAATTATAAAGCCACTTTAGGAGAAAAATTAAAATCTTTTGGACACTTTTCCCTAGGCCAAAGATCAAAGCCTAAGGGAACCACCTGTCCTCCAGTACCAAATTTCAACATAGAGGAGGAGATCCTTTCCCTTTTGATCATGCTCGATCCATGTTACCTGCAACCATATGACATGACATTACAATATTAAAGAAATACAAGCATTCATACCTCATTATTCCTTCAAGCTTCTTTCAACAGCTTTCTTGATTGAAAAGATCTTCAATCCGTTGATCTGCTTCATTTCTCATGTCATCGAACCATCATCTCATGAATTCCAAAAGTTGGATTTCCTAATGAAACACTTGTTGCCTTTCCTGACTAGGGAATCCTCCACTGAGGTTTCCATCAAAGAATCTTCAAGATCTTGAATATCCCCATCTGGCAAATGCTTCCTTTGTTCTGGATGACTTCTTCCTTTCTTTTAAAGTATAATGAGATTCCCAAGAGCTATGTCCTTCATGATTCCCATATGATGCCACAATGCATATCTGCAAGGACTTCTGATAAGATCCTTTTGAGAGGGATGCATCTCACTCATACTAGAGATCTATTACTCCCTCTTTGCTTTAGCTTCCTCTATCCTTCAGATGATATGAATCCTTCTCCATAATCTTCCCATAGCACTAAATCTTAGCTATACTAAAGTATCTTGTTTGAGGGCCAAACTTCCCTTCTCATGCTTTAGTCCTTCAGCACTTTTGTCCACAACTTATCCTTTTTCCATTTTGCAAAGTACCATAAATTGTTATATGAGGAAGCTTCCTTGTCCAAGGGACACGTGACATCTTGCTTATAAAGAGAAAATAGATGATTGTCTTCTTATCATCTTACTCAGATCTCTCAATTGAGATCTCATTAAGATGATCTTCTTTATTGCATTTCAGAGAGTACGTCTTCTAGCATTTCAACTAGGTCACTGCTGCACCATGATTGCAGTCATCCTTGTTGCTCCTTCACCAGGATCATCATTGTTGCTTCTTCATTATGTCAACGAGGTCTATCGAGATCTTCATCATTGCTTCATTGCTGCATTATTGAGATCCTTACTGCTTCTGTATCATTGACAACATTACTACTGCATCATGTCTACTCCGGAGATTACCATCAAGGTGATCTCTATACCTTCATCAAAAACATGATCTTCAAGAACAAGATTAGTTGCACCTCACTGTAGATTGAGATTATGTGTAGCATTATGAGATCATGATTCCTTGTCATCATTACTTTGCCAAGGCTGTGCCTATCATGATTATTACTGCTCACATTTAGCATACCAATACTGCAGCCCTTTATACTATATACAAACCTCGTGACTATTGGTCGAGATGCTTGAGATGTGATTTTGACCACATTCATCACCGAAACATAATTATGTTGAGTCACTGTGCATGACTAGTGTAGTATATGTATACATATGTCGAGACTTACCTATCCATAGGTGACTGAATATAAGTGTCAAGATAATTCGTTGTAATGAGAGCATCGATACACATGTATTCTAAGGCTGCTAGGAGAAAATATACACTTCACAATAATGTCGTCAATGTAATGTATATTATGCACAAAGATTGTTGTGATTGCGTCTTTAATTTCACCAAGTCCATCACTATGCTAGAATCTGCTTAGAGTATGTCAAGACCATTAGTCATGCAGTTGTGATAGATCCATATACCAAGAAGTACCAGGACGTTATGGCAAAGATGTCAAGATTGTTATCAAAGAGTTTATGCTGAGATCATATCTAGCCCATATCTTAAGTTATAGCTACGTCCTCTTCCGAAATCAATCCTTGCAACCGAGATCTATCCATGACTGCACCTAGTACCCAACCAAGGTGCAGTGAAACCCTAGGAGCGTATTTGTTCCTTCATGCGAAATCTCATTCTCTTGATTGTGGATACCCGAGATCTATTTTGTATATTTGATACATGACTGTGCATCGGCAGAGATTATTGATGATGATGATGATGATAGTGGTTAACATCCACTCAACCAAATTGGTCTATCGGACCTATAATTTTCTTAGTTTTTAATTGTCTAGCTCCTCGTCTTTCTTGGCGAGATTGGTGCTATAGCTTTCTTTTTTTCTCTATGGTCTTCCAACTTCCTTTATCTTGCATCTCCTTCATCTCTTCTGGTTCTTGGGACATTGGTGTCTTGGCGTCGCAGTCTATTATGTTCGTCATTTTAAAGATAGTCGGAGAAGAAGTTTGGTCTAGGAGATCTGCTTTGTTGTTAAATGAAGATTTATTTTGTGCAATATTCGAATCCTCATAACTGTTGATGCTTGAGGGGTCGTCGAGTTCTCTTTTTTGTTGTTGGGCGGGGCTTTCTCCCTGCTTGTCTTGAGCGCTATTTCTTTCTTGCCCGATTTCTTGTGATTCAGAGTTTGCTCTAGAGTATTCTTCTTTGATGACAGTGTCATGTTCTTTTTGTGCTCCTTCCCACCATGTAGATCTGTGGTGGTTTTTTCTACCAGAATTTTTCTGGGAGGCTTTTGGGCAATTTTTGGCTAGATGGCCTGTCTCAAAGCAGGATCGGCATCTAAAGAGGACACTTTCATAATCGAGTTTCTAGTTCCACACATAGTCTTTACTTGTTAGGTTTATTTCAGCTGGGAATCCGGCGTTGAAGTCCATTTCCACACAGATGCGTGCATAGGTGGTTCTGGCATATTCCTCTGTTTCTGGGCACCTGCAGTAAAATTTCCCAATTGCATTTCCAATGGCTTTTAGCGAGAAGAGATTCCAAAGATGCAAGGGTAGGCTTGGCAATCTCACCCAAACTGGTGCTGAGGTTATGACTGTTGTTGAGGGATCGAATGATGGGTTCCATGGCTTCATGAATAGGCCTGAGTTTTCCCAAAACCAAGGGCTGCAATCTAGAATACTTTGTCTGCTTTCAGGATTTTCAAAATCTACTATAAAAAAAACCCCTAGCACAGGGGTAGATATTAATTTCATTAGAAATGACAAGCTTCCATACCTCCGAGATCCAATTGTGGGGAGCTGTTAGCTGCGGCCAAAAACCATTGAACCGGCAAATTAGGGCACTTTTGGAAAACTTCAAAGCCTCATTGAGTGAGGCTTGGACCACCTGGACAGTGGGATTTGGGGCTTCATTGACGATATGGGCAGGAGCTTGCCCTCCAGAAGCGGACGGAATTGAGCCAGCAGCTATTTTCACGAAGCTGGGAGCCATATTTTACTTGCCAATAGAACCCAGCCGCAAAGAAACAAGGCAGAAGATTAGATCTAGATCTAGCCGTAGAAGATTGAACAGGTGGTTTGTCTATGAAATTGGTTGTTGCCTTTGATAACCCCACAGTGTGAGACAACAAAAGCCGAGACCCAAACATAGAGAAATAAAGCAGAAGATTAGATCTAGATCTAGAACCCAGCCGCAGGATTAGATCTAAATCTAGATCTAGCCGCAGAAGATTAGATCTAGAACCCAGCCGCAAAGTCTCAGTAAGCCTTTTAATCCTAGCTTGGATAAGAGAGGAAAAAGCATACCGCTGGGCACATTGCCTTCATTCCAAATCGCAGACATTTGGTCCAAAGCAGTGCCGCCAGTTCTGTTAAAAATTGCCGCATAGGGAAAACATAACATACGCTACAATAAATCAAGCTTAGCCAGACCTCCCTACGATCCCACTGTCATAATCCTCAGATTTGAGCCGGAGCTCGACTGCATAAGCGAAGGCCTGGAAATTGTCGCAGATCCCGTTATAAGGAACAGCTGAAACGGAAATTGCCGCAGTCGTTATAATGAACATGACTTATGACCCAATTTCCATTATCACATTATTCAAATCAATCTGATTTATTGTGGTTCAATAGGTTTAGGTTGCATCCCTTCATTTCACAGGTGTGTTGAGGGTATTTAGCCTAAGATACAATTCATTGTTGCGTTATCCGAGATCTAGTCATGACTGCACCTACAACCCTAGCCGAGGTGCAATCAGACCTTGATTCAGATCTCTGCTCCATACCTGTCTGAAGCACTATGATATTCCTTCATCCGAGACCCAAAAACATTAGCCTTCCTGTGGTGTGGATCCCCTCCATGCCCATATGAAATTTCAGAGAGAAAGAATTGTGAGATTCATCTTGTGCCTTTTTGCGCCAACCCATGTCAACCATAGTCCAATGCTTGCCAACCGCTACATGAGAGAGTTGATCTTCTTCATGCCCTTTATTGAACCACCCTCTGATACCGTGTTGAGAAATTGAAGGGCAATATAAATGTTTGATTTCTCTTAACTATGACAACGGCTTGAGATATTATTTCTGCTTCTTATTGTTTATATGAATTATTATCTTCAAACAGTTACCAAAACACGAAGATCAGAATACACAAGTAGACAACATATTGGAAACAAGCCAGGGAAAAAACCTCTCCAAGCGCAAGAGGAAAAACCCTTTGAACTCTTTCTAATAGAACCTTTATTGAGAAATTACATGACCCAAACATTGACTCAGAAATGCCTTCAACATCAAATGAAAATACCTCCAAACATGTACCTGTAGAAATTTAGAAGATAAGTTCCTCAGATAGAACACCAAAGGACACCACTCACAAACAAATCACAGATCAATACACCAGTATTCTTGACGTGGTTAAAGCCCTCAAAGAGGGAAACAGTCCACGGTCTGAGCCAACGCAGCCACTACAGGCAATTTATTAATAAAAGAATGAAAATTTACTTAAGCTTCTCTCATGAACGATCACCTTACAAATGACCCTCCATGCTCTTTAAATAGAGATCATGGACCAATCGGTTGTTAAGCCATGGATCAAGTGTTGGTAATACCAAGGAGAGAATGAACCGTCGGATCACTTCATGTCTAGAACATATCGTGACCATCGAATCGTAAGTTACAAAAGTACATAGTAAATAAACACATTTTACCTAACTCTATACTAGACCAAGTTATACTTAACTATTTCCTATGTGTCGAAATATCCTAACACCCCCCCTTAAGAACAACTTGGGATAGGATTGAAGGATGTACAAATATGACACAATAGGATAAGGAAGGACGCATTAGAGCCTATCCCACCTTAGTGGCAACTTCCTGAACATCAACCATAAATCAAAGTTTAGTAAACTTCGCCTCAGTGAGGCCTTTGTAAAGATGTGTGCAACTCGATCATCGGTTGAACAATATTACACTTCAAGAACATGGTCATGAATGAGCTTTCTGATGAAGTGCATGTGTAGTTCAATGTGTTTGTTGCACTGATGTTGGACTGGATCTTTGCATAGTTGAATGGCACTTTGATTATCATACCAAAGTGTAGTCAGATATTGCTGCTGAAAGCCAAACTTTGACAGGATCTAACGAAGCCACAGGGCTTCCTTACTAGCTTCTATGGCGCCATGATACTCTTCTTCTGCTGAAGAAAGAGAAATGGCACTTTGTTTCTTGCAAGCCCATGTAATAGGTTCAGAACCAAGAGTGAAGACATAACCTGCAGTAGACTTCTGATCATCAGGGTCACCAACCCAATCGAAATCAGTGAAACCAACCAATAGAGGAGATGCTTCTGCACTGTAATGAATCCCAAACTAAACTGTACCTCAGACATAATGAAGTATTCTTTTAGTTGCTTTCTAATGACTTTCATGTGGGTTTTGCATAAACCGAGCAATAAGGCCAACAACAAAGGAAAGGTCAGAACGAGTATGGGTCAAATACAAAAGTTTTCCTACAAGCTGACGGTATAAGGTAGCATCAACTTCAGGGGAAGTACAAGTGACTGAAAGTTTGGCTCCAGACTAAAAGGGAGAAAGGGTTGGCTTACAGTGTTCCATGTGAAAATGGCGTAGAAGATCACAGGCATAATTGGATTGGGAAAGGGAAATACCTTCCTTGGTTTGCAAGACTTGAAGACCAAGAAAATAATGCAAGTGTCCTAAGTCTGTCATTTCAAACTTCTTTTTAAGGCTAGAGTTATAAGGTTGGGATCACTACCAGTAAGGATAAGATCATCAACATAAAGAACAAGAATGATAAGATACTTACCCACTTTCTTGGTCTAGACAGTATTGTCAGAATGACACCTAGAAAAGCCAGAATCTAAAAGAGATCTATCCATTTTGGCATACCAAGCCCAAGGGGCTTGCTTGAGACCATAGAGGGATTTCTTAAGCCGACATACAAGGCTGGAGTCTGTTTGTATAAAGCCAGGAGGTTGTTCCATATAGATTTCTTCATGCAAGTCCCCTGCAAGAAGGCGGATTTAACATCCATTTAATGGACTTCCCATTTGAAAGAGGCAGCAAGGGAAAAACAAGGCAGATAGAGTTCATTTTGGCAACAGGAGAGAAGGTTTCAGTATAGTCAATGCCTTCAACTTGTGAAAAACCCTTAGCATCAAGACGAGCTCTATGTTTATCAACTTTTCCATCTGGTCCAAACTTGGTTCTATAAACCCATTTGCATCTAACAAGTCTTTGTCTCTTTGGAAGAGGAACAAGATCCCATGTATCATTTGCCAATAATATTCTACGGCAAATACTGAAATACATACACTATAGCCTACACCAAATAAAACTGCGAAAACTAAATACAGAACATGAGAGAAATAAAGATCACACACATCTACACAGTTATTTTTGGACAAATGACCCCGGAAAAACTCAATGTGGGAAAATCAGTGTAGCAGCTGAGGTTTTGTATTATAAAACAGTAGTTTTTCTGAATATAATCTCTGGATGCCTTGATGGCTATCCAGTATAGAGAATATCACTGACAGAAGAATAGTGAGAAGTACCTCACACTATCACAGGCGATCCCAACTGATCAGCCACAGAATGGATTTCCCTTGGCTACCTCTGAGCTGCCTCTGTGCAATCACTGCATCAGGCCAGCGTCACAATGTCTAGGGATAGTGTCACTCCCCCTATTAATCGATTTGCCTCCCAAGAATTTCGATTTCCACCTCCAGGTCTCACACCCCAACTTTCCGCTTCAGAAATTGATTCCTCCAGCAAAATACGGACCTCCTCAAGGCTTTGCACTACCTCTACGTCAGCCTACGCTGGCCAACTTAGCCCCTGCGTTGCCTCTCCCAGATCTCTCTCTGCCTCCTTTGCTGTGTATTCCCGAATCAGGAGAAATCTCCAACTGAAACTATCCCTACCCCTTAGTGCAAAAGATCACTTCGAATTCTCTTCCTGGCAACTGTTGTGCTTCAGAAATTCAATCTTTTGATCTCCCACTCAATGTGTCTTCCAAATGCCCCTCAAGCCTCCTCTTATAATCCTTTTGCTGAGAACCAGTGGCCCAGATTAGATCCTAATCAATGGCTTAGATCATTTTGGCTTGATCCTCATCTTCTTCTAAAAGTTTCACCCACAGTTAGATTAATACCCTTCAATTATTTTAATTCCCTAAGTTTAGACTTATAATCCTTTTGTTGAGAACCAATGGCCCAGATTAGATCCTAATCAATGGCTTAGATCATTTTGGCTTGATCCTCATCTTCTTCTAAAAGTTTCACCCACAGTTAGATTAATACCCTTCAATTATTTTAATTCCCTAAGTTTAGACTTAGGAGTTAGGCTTCCATTAAAAATAATTAATTATTTTAATAAAACTGTCTCCAGGTGGAATTTCCCAAAATGATTGTTGGGTATTGGGGAATACATGTGTCCAAGTCTCCCTGCAAATTTTGAGGCTTAGAACACATCTGATGCTACCAGAAATCAACAACCTAGACTTGTGTGTGGAGAAGGACTTCCACAGCAGATGATGGGCAGTCCTCCTAACCCGTGTTCATTTGGGAGATGGACATCTTACAATGACAAGTGGCAACCCTCCATGCCCTATAATGGTCTTCATTGGAGGAGCGCACGAAGACCATAGTGGGCTGAAGAACCTAAGTAGCTGAGGAGCAGCGATGGGCAGTTGAGAGTTGTTCACAAGTGGAGCTGTGAAACCCTCGACAGGAGTCTCGATGTGTTATGTGCTTGATGGACTAAAGCACAACTAGTGAACAGATTGATAGTCGAGTTCAGTGACCAAATGGACTTGGATCATTGATAGAGGCAGTGTTGCAGATCGGGGGCCGAAGGACCGACAAGGTACAGGGTACGACCGACAGGGGCTCAGAGAGTCGACTACACCAGCCAAACGGTCAAAGTATCTTGTTGAGGGTAGATTGGTCGTCTATGGACTAACACCAAGCCCCAGTTTTGTATTCTTGTACTAGTGGATGTATGAAGGCCATTATCCCTATTACGGGAGCCCTAGACTGTTGTATTATATGTTGATTGATATAATGAAGTTGGGTTGAAAAATGTAAAAAAAAATCCATATTTTGTGCACTAGTAGATTTATTGTTGTTTATATTCTGCTAGGCAAAGTAGTATCGTTGTGATTCTTGGTTTGGTAGTGTCAAAGATTCTAAGATTCTAACCTAGACCCAAGATCGTTGAGAAACAACAATGTTCCACTAGGACTATTCTTATCTTGGATTCCCAGACCTCAAAGAATATCGGTCCTTCACGACTACTCTTATCTTGGATGCCCTAACTCATCCTCAAAGAATATCGGATGCCAAATGTTTACCCAATCCTCCATTATGTCTTCCCAAATGAAGACAAGAATGATGTGTCTATCTCTCCCTCTTAATTAGGGAGGATATATCTATTCCAATGAAGGAATGTACTCATTCCTACGAAAGGAATGTACTTAAGCTCCCTCTTGGCTTAGGAGTTTTCTTCCAAGTTTCTACCAAGTTTCTACCAAGTTTGAAACTTGTTTCCAGGCTCCCTCTTAATTAGGGACCTACAGCAGTTCTTTAGGTGGAGATGATGGGCCAAGCAACTGCTTGTAGAACTCCTCATGATGTCACGAACTTTTTCTTTATTCAAGAGTCTTCATGTTTTTGGGACTTCTTTGTAGGGCACAAACCATCCATCACTTTCATCCATGAGTTAGTCATTTCATTATTCCTTTCATCAGAAAGTGATCCATCAGTTCCATATCTGACCTTCCTTCATGCCATGTTGCCTTCTTCATGCCATGTTTCCTTAAGGATCTTTCATCCTACTACATGGGCATCAGTAGTAGACGATATTCATAGCTCTTCCCTTGGCAACCCTGCATAAGCCCATCTAGATATCATTCAAAAATAAGGAATGAACATTAAATCAAAATTACCTTTGTGATGGTCTTTCATCATGACATCTTTTAGTTTGCATTAGCATCCTGCACACACATTGACACATCTCCAAAAGATATATACTGTCAAGGGTCTCTTTCTTTTTCAAACTTCATCAAAGTCTTCATATCTTTCATGGAGATATCTAGTCAAATCTCTCAGTCCTCGGATGTCGATTGCCTTTTCCATAGTTGCATATTTAATGATCTCTTCCTTTCTATCTTCACACATTTCCTTCTAGGAACTTCCAGCGATTGTTCCTCTAATTTGTCAACCATCTCATATTCCATATGAGAACATATTATGTTGATTTCATCTAGACAATGTGTGACCCATGCCTTCCTACATCCTTTCAAAGGAGGAGATCCTTTCTTTTGATCATACTCTTGAGATATAGCATTTATCCATGCTACTTGCAACCATATGACATGACTCTATCATATCAAATACAAGCATACATACCTCATTTTCCTTTAAGTCATCTTAGACTTCCTTTCTATTGATTTGGGGTAGCATCAGATGTGCTCTAGCCATGAAAATTGGTGGAGAGGCTGAAGTACATGAGATCTCCAAGAATCAAAAATGGTTTAGGCAGATTCTTCCCAATTTAGGAGATATTAAAATAATTAATATTTTTAATGGAGTTCCTAAGTCTAAACTTAGGAAAAGTAAAATATTGATGGGTATTAATATAAAACTGGGTTAGAAGATTCGAAAAGACATGGATCAAGCCAAATCTAATCTTAGCCATTGATTAGAGATGCAATCTTGGTCATTGAAGGACCAACAGGAAAAGTATAAGAGGAGGCTTGAGGGTCAGTTGGAGAACACACCAGAGCGATCGGTCATTCAATTTGCTAGAGCGGGGTTGCTAAGCAAAGTCGAATAAGTGATCAGCAACGAGAGGCAGTGAATACTAGACAAAGAGATAGAGATAGTGCCAAGAGACCAGCACAGAGCAGAGAGCAAGAAGCAGCAGCTAGAGCAGGCCACACAAAGCCCAATAGAGACAGCACAGAGGCCAGAGGGACTGTGTCATCCACACACAGAGTAGTTGGAGTGATGCAGAGGGTCCCAGAGGCTGCGCAGTGCCTCATAGGGCTAACGCAAAGGCTAGAATGGGCCAGCGCAGAGCTTCGAAGTCGCTAGAGATGGTTTCGTGGGACAGGTTTTCTGAATACCTGTTTCCGAATAGAGAGGTATTGCTGCCAGTTATTTTTCTCTGTTGGGTGAGCCAATTTGGCACCCAGTTGTACTCAAGGAAATACTGCATAATAATAAACCCTCATAATAGTTCCACAGGTTTTCTCGCATTAGGTTTTTTCGAGGACATTTGACCAAAAATAACAGTGTCACTCGTGTGTTTTTTTCCTTTCAGCTGATGATCTATAGATGTTGAGACTGTATTGTGTTTATTTCGTTACTTACATGTTTTAAATAACTTGTTCGAATTTAACAAGTAAAAGAAATAAACCAAAAGAATACAAATTAATTTTCTAATGGATAGACTTAGAAATTTCAACACTTTCAATAGCTTCCTTGATTGAAAGAACTTCAATCCCTTGATTTGCTTCACCTCTTTTTTAATCACACCATCATCCCATGAATTCCACAAGTTGGAATTCTTGATGAAACCCTTGCTTCCTTTTGATTAGCGAACCTTCCGATGAAGATTCCGATAGAGAATCTTGAGTATCCTCATCTACCAAATGTTCCATTTTGACTAATGTATGATAAGCTTTGCGTTGGATGACCTTTTCCTTCTTTTCCCATAGGTGTTGCTTATGCTTCTAATGAGGTTACCAAGGGATATGTCCTTCCATGGGTGACTGTCATAAACTCTAGTTACCTTTCATGTTTTTCTATGATGATGTCACGGGCTCTTGCTTTTAATGCTTCTATGATGCCATGATGCATCCTATCATTTTCCTTAGTGATTCATGATAGCCATATCTTACAACTGGGAAAACTTGAAAACGGGAACTTGAAAAAAACTAGGTGAGGAAGACTATCTCAATCATATTAGAGATCTCTTACTTCCACTTTCTTGGGCTCCTTTTTAGCTTCCTCCACTTCTTCGATGATATGGGCTTTTCCTCTACCTCTTTTGTTATTGCCCTTCTTGAGCTTAGGACAATCTCTTTTGTAATGCCCATATTCTTGACATCCATAGCATTGAACCTTGGCCAATTTCTTCTTCTTTTTCTGAGGACCAAATTTTCCAAAATTTCCACTTCTCTTTGTCATAGTAGCATGTGCTTGATTTTGCTCACTTCATCCCTCATCAATTTTAGCCTTTAGCCTAGTTTCTTCAATCTTGCATAATGACCATAGATCTTGGAATGGGGTAGCTTCTTTCTTTCCATAAATACTTGAAGTAAAGTTACCTCACTCCTCTAGTAGTGCATTTAGTACTGCAGTGATCATCTCCTTGTTAGACATTATTTCACCCAGATCTTGAAGTTGATCCCTTATTTCATATATCTTCATAAAGTATGAGGCTATTCCTTCTTCTTTTGATATCCTTAGCTTGTAGAGTTCTTGCCTTAAAGAGATAACTTCTCCTGTAGTGCTTACGAAAAACAACTCTACCAATTTGTCATATATTTCTTTTGAGGTGTTGAGTTTAGATACATATGGAATGAGGGAATCCTTGATGGATTCTATGAGAATCCTTTGAGCCCTCACTCCCCTTTCATAAACTTTGCAAGTGCTTGAGCACATTCTTTTGCTAGTTTAGTGATAGATCCTTTGACGTGATCCATAACCTCATTTTCAATGAGATCCAGATTTGTCCTCTTCTTCCATGCAAGATAGTTTGAAGCCCGAACCAATTTGTTGTTTTCCTTGCAAAAAGACATTTTGACGGATTCAGTCATAAACATACTTACTTGTGAAGATGCTTCTTCCACTTGTTGCCTCCATGAATTTTGATGATGATATAGTTAATAGAGAGCTTCTCCTTGATGAAGATAGTTCTCTTCAAGAATGATCTTTGACCCTATAAAGAGGGAGATCACTTTAAATCCTTTGATGGTGTTGTTCTTGTTGATGATGATCAATAATGACTTCTTGATGATGTCTTGATGCTTCTTGGATGATCTTCTTCAAGCATGAAATCCTTACTTCAATGAAAGGGAGATTTGCCTTTTGATGATGATGACAACGTCCTTGATCTCGCTTTTCTTGGATGAATACTCTTCCAGTGACTTTGATTTGTAGATCTCTTCAACTTGAGTAGGGCCTTAGAGGCTTTTTGACGATAACTTGAGGATCCCAAGACTTGTTGGTGTAGACTTCTTCTTCGATCCAGGGTTTTGATACTTCTTTGTAGACCTTGACTCCAAGATGATCTTCTTAGATTTGCTTTGATGTCTTTCTTGAGTTTTTATCCTTGAGTGTCCCTTGATAAGATGACCTTCCTTGACTTTGTCACCTTAACTCTGGTTCCATTTTGAGAAATCTAGGGCATAACAATTAGGTGATTTCTCTTATAATGATAATTGCTTGTGAATGCTTTTTACTTCACTAGATTAGGATCTTCTCTTTTACTTAGATTGTCATAGTGTTCATCAAACTGTTAGTTTTTGTAGCATTGGATATGTTCTAGCCTTGAAATTTTGTGGAGAGGCTACAATAAATGAGATCTCCAAAACCCACAAATCATTTCTGGAAATTCCGCCTCGAAATGACTTAATTAGATTATTAACCAATTTTTAAATATTTCCTAAGTCTAAACTTTAGGGAATATGGTTAATTAATCGGTATTTTTAAGTCAAGGCAAGAATCATCTAGAAACTCACACAGATCGATCCAGAGATGATCCTAGCCATTGATTGAGTTTTAATCTTGGCCATTGGTGCTCCAATAGAGGATTATAAGAGGAGATCGATGTGGTGATGGAGAAATCACTGGAGACGCTTGAGAGGTTTGATTTTTTAGCAGATCAATTTCCAGAGTAGCAGCAGTCAGTTGCCCAAGAGAGAGCTATAGATCGAAGCAGTGTGAGAGGGGCAGAGACAGTGAGTCTAGAGGAAAGATTTCCAAATCCAGAGAGGCAACAACAAGAGGGCTGAATTATCCCAGAGAGGCGGTGCAGAGGCTCTGCACAGTAGCTTCAACCAGGGAAATCGATTTGCTGGTGAGAAAAAATGTTCTCAGTTCCAGAGGCCGAGCAGGGGTTCCAGAAGGTCGGAGAGACAATTTCCTCAGCAGCTGGAGGTAGAACGACTTCATCAGAGACAGTTTTGAGCGACACGTCTGGGAGACAATGCAGAGGCAGCGTAAAAGGGCTCATTCTGGGGTTTGGACGACCAGTTTTCTGAAGGCAATTCGTGCCAAAGATTGCTTGTGGGAGAATGGAAATTCCCTTCACTATTTTGCCTAGATTTTCGTGTTGTGGATTGCCAGTTTCAGGCATCCAAATTGTACTCAGATTTTTCACTGCTGCATAATATTAAAGCCCTCATCTGTTGCACCGGTTTTCCCAAGTTATGTTTTTCCAGGGACTTTTGTCCAAAAATAATTGTGTTATTTTATGTGCGCTAGCATTTCTTCTAGCATTTATTCTTCCATAGTTTTATTTGTGTAGATTGCAATGTGATTTATTCATTATTTGTTGTAGCAAACAGCAAATAAATTGTTAAATTAAATTAACAGTTAGGAGAATAATTTCCAGTTGCTGCAATAGGATTCCAGTTTGGAATTTTCACACAAACAACTACCAAAGCATAAACAATAAAGAGACAAGAGACACAGAATATAGGCAATCAGCTAGGGCCAAAACCTCTCCTATTTGAGAGGAAAACCCAAACGAATTCTTCTTCTTATACAGATTTCAATTGACGAATACCTAAACCCTTGACACAACGACCTCTCCAAGGCCAAGTCACAAGCCTTCTTGTTTGATTTCTTCCTTGAGTCAATGATGGTCAAACTTCCTTACTTCACTATCGCAACTATTCTATGGATTTCAACTCAATGTTGTGAACATCGACATCAAGATAAAATCGGCAAGGGTCCTTAAAACCAAAAAATCGTAAAAATCGGGAAAATATTGATAAAAAATCGACAAACATCAACAAAATTAAGATACCATAAAAATATTTTTAAAAATCGTCAAACATCGGCTAGGCCAAAAAATCGTGATTTCGAGATAAAATCGGGATGTTATCAAGATGCTCACAACACTGTTTCAGTTCCTTGATTCAGTTCTGCAATTCTCGACCCTACTTAAGAAGTCCTAGTTGTAGCATACGAGAGAGATAAACACCTTGATTCCCTTCGCTTTAGATGGAGGTTCTTTCTCCTTTAACTCGGCTAGAGAATCACCTTGTTCTTCTCCAAAATCTGTCTTCTCAATATGACTGTGGTATTTTGTACTTCCTGCAGTAAGTAGCAGTAGATTCTTGCACGTGTAAAGTGTACTTAACCCAAAGACAGACCCATAAAAAACACCAAAGACTTCGCTCTTCCTTTCCTTCTCTTCGTTGGTTATGAGGATCCTTTCCTAGTGATTTTCACACTCCTTATTGCAGACTTGTTTTTCCGAATTGCTTGTTTACAAATTAAGGTCGAGTTGCCTATTTATAGTGATTCATCCATCAAAATAAGCCGATTTTAGTTGTAGGTGAGCCGGCTTGTCATTCTAGAAGCATCCTTAGACTGACATGAAGAGGAGCTGTGACAAGGTCTTGGAGGGCTAATAAATTTTCTTTTACAATGGATTACATGCCCAAAATGGGTTTTCAAACTTTGACATTGACTCTATGAACTTTATGACTTGACGATCAAATCTAATAGCTCACAATGGGAGCTTTATCTAAAAATAAAATGCCTTGATCATGAAACCCATGATTCTGTGAAAATTTCTACCATGAAATTCTACTACAGTAACTGATTTATCTTTCCTACTTATTTTCTACAATAAGTTATTTACAAAACCCTTTAGTAAACATCAAAGTGAACTCTACTGCAGTTGTCACATAATAGCATAGAGAAAAGAACAGTGAAATACAAGTAGAAGAATCAATCACATCAACACAATTGTTTTTGGACAATAGTCCCGGGAAAAACCCAATGCGGGAAAACCGGTGCAGCGGATGAGGGTTTATTTATTATTCTTCAACAACAATCTCTTTACAAGGAATGATTTACAAAACATAGAGAAACCTTTGTGAAAACACCTAAGATAATTTTCCTCCAACCTTTCGAGAAATTTTGACACCCAAGAGACCCTTCAGCCTCCACTGTGTCACCTCTATGTCATCTCTGCGTGAGGACTGCGTCCTTTGCTACGCTACCTCTCTGAGTTGTCCCTCGGATGCACTGTGTCCCCGCCTCCTCAGTCTCCGACTAATGTTGATAACCTCCTCTTCCTTCACCCTGCAACTCTCCCTCTGAAATCGAACTCTCACTTCTTGGGAATTGACTTCCCTTGGGTTACTGAGTATTTGCCCGGTGTGTCTCCAAATGACTCTCAAGTCTTCATTTATACTTTTCCTATTGAGATATCAACAGTCGTGATCTAATCTCTAATCAACGACTAAGATTAAATTAAACTTGATCCTCGTCTCTTAGAAGCTTCTCACCCATATTTACATTAATTCACTTTAATTATTTTAATTTCCTGAGTTTTAACTTAGGCACCATTAAAAATAATTAATTATTTGAATAACATGCACTCCGAGTGGAATTTCTCCAAACAATTTCTGGGTCTTGTAGATCTCATGTGTTCTAGCCCCTTCACAAAATTTCAGAGCTAGAGCACATCCGATGCTACCCAAAAATCAACACTCCCTCTTAGCGAGGAATGTGCTCTAGCAATACCTCCCAGTAGAAGTATCACAGTGATCCACGGCATCGGTCCTCTGCGTTGTTGATGCTTGGCCTGCTGCCCTTCATCCACTGCGCTGCTGCATTCTGTACTGCAGCCAATTACACTGCCACTATCACTGTTGCATTTGTATTGCAGCTCCCTCTTAAGCACTGCACTATCTGTTTCTGCTACTGAAACGGATTCTCAATCATCCCCATATTCTCCCTGAAATAAACAAACTTTGTTCTTCCTAGAGCCTTAGTGAGAATGTCCGCCACCTATTCACTTGTCGGATTGTATTGTAACTGTACTGCACCTCGCTGGACACAGTCTCTGATAAAGTGACACCTGATATCAATGTGCTTCGACCGATCACAAAAAACTGGATTCTCAAAGAGCTTGATGCAACTCTGATTATCACACAAAATGTTGGTCGCTTCCATCCTTCTCCTGAATATATTCACAAGCAACTTTCTAAGCCATATGGCTTCACATGATGTTGTGCTAGCTACCATATATTCAGCTTCAGCTGAGCTCAGAGCTACGGATTTTTGTTTCGTACTACACCAGGAGTTCATTCCCGATCCAATGTTGAAACAGTTCCCAGTGGTACGTTTCTGATCTATTGAACTTCCAACCCAATCTGCGTTAGTGAACCCACTCAGTCTGATATCATTGCCTCGGGCGTACATTAATCTATGCTCAACTATTCCTCGTATTTATCTGAGAACATGCTTAGTTGTTGCCCCCCTCTTCAGTTCCACCATGAACTGACTGAGGGTGTTGACAACATAACAAATGTCTGCCCTGGTGTTGACCAGATACATCAGGGACCCTATGAGCTAGTTGTACAAGGTGGGATCTACTTCTTTATCTTCAGGCGCATCAATATTGGTCTAGTTGGTAATCATTGCAGTAGCCATGGGTCTACAGCCCTGCATTATGAACCTCTTTAAAATTTCTGTAGCATATCTCCCTTGTCCAAGGAAAATTTCACCCTTCTACTGCCAAACTTCCAACCCCAGAAAATAATGCATCCACCCCAAATCCTTCATGTCAAATTCTGTAGCTAGGTTTTCCTTGCAATCTTTGATGAGCCTAGATGAACCTGTCAGAAAAAGGTCATCCACATATAACACCAAAATTAGAGGCTCATTCTCTACAGCCAGATAGTAGAGGTTGGGATCTGCATCACTCTTGACAAATCCCATCTTCTACAAGTAACCATCAATTCGACCGTACTAAGCTCTAGGCGCTTGTTTAAGCCCATACAAGGCTTTCTTCAGCCTACATACAAGAGTTTTCTTCTCATGTGTCTCAAAACCCTCTGGATGTTCAATGTATACTTCTTATATCACCACATTCAAGAATGCAGTTGATCCAAAATGGATCTAACAGACTTCTAAGTCTCAAAATCTTCCTCATAGAGTAAAATGAAAGTCAAAGGATGCTCTTGGGAATAGTCTCATTGCATAGATCTTTTCAATCTGAATCTACTGCAATTTGAATGGGTGAAAATGGACTCCGAATGGAGTTATCACAAAAAGAAGTTTGCCCATTATCCTTAAAAAAGGAGGCAAATTCTTATTAAAAGGGGCTTAAGGCTTTATATGCAAATATCGCATCGCAATGTTCAAGGGCGGAGCAGCAATCCTTAAGGATCCTTGATTAGCGATCTCCGACATATCGCAATCGGAGAAAGGCTTCATGCAATATCGGAACCCCGGGCCATTTACATGTGCGATTAGCAATTGCAATATCGGCAATCGGCGATCGGGTCGCGCAAATACCAAGGGGGTCATTACATGCGACATACACCGATGTGATACGTTGATGCGATGGGCCGATAGCGATAGCATCGATCAGCGATCGGCGAATCCCCCGATACAAGGGTCGTTGCGACTTGCAACATGCGATTACGATATGCGATCTGCGATCGTTGATTGGTACAAAGGAGCCATGCTAATGCAACATGTGATTGCGACATGCAATAAAGTTCGGACCCAATAGGTTTATGAATGCGATTTCATAATATTTGAAATTCGGATTTCTAGATTTTCAATGTTTTCCTGTGTAAATCCGAATACTTCTATGTATTGGAAATATGGTCGTTTTCGGGATTTCGTCCGAAGAAAGGCTGTCGATTCCTTTGTAAACTATCCATGTTCTTGAATCATTTGTGCCACGCTGTAAGTGGGTGTTTTGTAACAATGATGCGTTGTAACAGGAATGCGTTATACGCAGAGAGCCACA
The DNA here is from genome assembly GCA_000404065.3 of Pinus taeda. Taxonomy (NCBI): domain Eukaryota; kingdom Viridiplantae; phylum Streptophyta; class Pinopsida; order Pinales; family Pinaceae; genus Pinus; species Pinus taeda. The sequence goes on along the minus strand of APFE030721575.1, from coordinate 134,031 downwards.
GAGCCAGATGGCCAGTCGCAGAGCCAAAGACCCAGAGGGCCAGTCGAAGAGACAAGAATGATTACACACAGAGAAACGGACAGGAAGCAGTAGAGCCAAAGGGATGCCTCACAAAAGCTAGAGAGCACAATTGAAAGAGAGAGTTTTGGAGTCGCTTGGAGGTTGGGCGAAACCAGAAGCTCAAAGAGCCAGAGCCAGAGCCAGAGCTAAGAGCCAGAGCCAGAGCCAGAGACAGAGTCGAGAGCCAGAGCCAGAGCCAGAGCCAGCGCTGAGAGCTAGAGCCAGAGCCAAGAGCCGAAGCCAAGAGCTAGAGCCAGAGCCGAGAGCTGAGAGCTAGAGCCAGAGCCGGAGCCGGAGCCGAGAGCCGGAGCCGGAGCCAGAGCTCAGAGCCAGAGCCAGAGAGCCAAACGGCCATGGATAAAAATGGTATTCTAAGCCCAACGATTTAATCGTAACCTATTGGAGTTGAGTGTGGAACTTGTGAATGAATTCAACCATAATCCCAAAGAGTCTAATCGAGTTGATTAGAGCTCATGGAGGCGTAGCCCAAGAGGTTTGGGTGAACTCCTAATTATATTGTTATCCTATGTGTTTGCTGATTTGCTGCTTTATTTACTGTCATGTGTGCTTAAATATCAACATAAGCAAATTACATAAGCACTTGAATAGTTTAAAAACAAACACAAACATACACCTATTTCAAGTTCTTTTATTTCCGCAAATTGTCAATCATAAGCATAGATCTGGGAATATATATAAGTTTTGGAGTGGGAGAGGTTCTTATAAGTTGACAAGAAGCCTTTAGTGCCCCATTTCAGATCAGGTTATATTAGAGCTGGTTATATCAGAGCATCAGGTTGATTAACCCCACCTTCAAAGAAGGTTATACCAGAGCAGGTTGTATCATGATGCAAGTGGTACCAGTATATGCTTGATTGACTTGAAAGGTGTTCAAACAGTAGAAAGAATTTCGCTGTTTGATTGTTTGTAAACTGACTGTTGTGTGAGTTTGCAGAGGTGAAGGGAAAGCCATTGATAGCTAAGTCCAGGAGAGGACAAGAAGGAAGAAGGGCTGAAGGCATTCTTCTTATCACAAAGGACCTCAAAGCAATCCTTGAAGCACAAGAGGTTTAACGTTTGTTGCAAAAGGTTGCTTGAATAAGCTCTTTGTTAATCTTGTTTGAAGTTCTTTTGTTCATTTTGATAATGACAACTTCTACAAGTGAGTCCTCAAATTCTTCTTTCTTCACAAGAGTCTTTGATGAAGACATGAAGCAAGACTTATTCACCATGATGGATATGGTGAGAGAAATGTATGAGGACCGAACGAAGAGCATCATACTTAGAGAGCAGTTGAATTCCATTAAAGAAGAGAAGCAATTGCTTTCTAACAAATTGCAAGAAATGGAGAGACAACTTCATATTGCAAATATGGACCTGGAAAGGATGCATAAGTTGGAGACATAGCTCTTTGTTGCAAAAGAAGCCTTAGTCAAGTATGAGCTTGAAGAAGAGGTAAATAATTCCAATTTTTTCTTCAATTTCCTCTAAGAATGTTTATATTGGTTCTTTTGAAAAACATATCAGAGGCATAGGTTCCAAGTTAATGTCCAAGATGGGCTATGAAGGAAAAGGCTTGGGCAAACATGCACAAGGTATTGTTGAGCCAATAATAGTTGAGGAAAGGCCTAAGTATTTGGGTTGCGGCTATAGACAAGCTTATGGAGAGAGTTCCAAAGCTGCCATGAAGACCATTGAAATAGCTCCAAGAAGGAGTTTCATTGCAGGTCTTCTACCTCAAGATTGTGAAGATTGTATACTTGGGGAATGCAATAGTGTGAAGCATACTTTGCAGAAAGGTGTATATCAGCATACACTTGAACCAGAGAGTTGTGGAAACTCTGAAACCATTGAAGAGGTTGATGGTGTTCCAAAGGGAGCTATTTCTTCATTCAATTCACCTCGTCATGAAGGCAATAAAGGTGAAAGAGAAAGGTATAAACCTGGTTCTAATCATATTCCTTTTGATTATGTTAAGCATGATAAATTTCCATATAAGCATGGAAAAAGAATTGCATGTTCCTTTTATAGATTGGATAACCATAATGTTTCTAGATGTTGGAAGAGAATGGCCACATACAGGAAACTTTTGAAGGAAAGGAAGCAAGAAGCCAAAGATCCACTGGACAAGGCAAATCATGTTGTCAAGAAGATGCACATGTGTTGCACTCACTGCCATAAGCAAGGACACATTGCTGCAAAATGTTGGACTTTGAATCCAACAATGCTTCCACGAAACTTGAAGAAGGTGGAAAGGAAAAAAAGGCAAGAATGGAAAGGAAGTTTCCATAAATGATGTGTTTCAAGATGATTCACATGTTGCTGTTGATGTGCAGACAAAGGAAGGATCTTTGAAATGGATTGGTAAGAAATGGGTAGAGTTCTTATCCAATTAAGATTGCATGTTATTGATATAACGCATCTATTTGCATTTCTTTGTTAATGGAAGGCAAGTTGCAGGGTTTTACCAAGAAGGTGAATGGAAAAGTTGAGTAGGATACTCACTTTATTGCTGCAACATTATATTCATTTCAGCTTCGAAAGTACAGTGTACTTAAGCGAAAGTTGAAGGAAGAAACATTATATTTCATTTCAGCTTCGAAAGTACAGTGTGCTTAAGCGAAAGTTGAAGGATGAAATGCATGCATGAGAATGATGTGCACGAACACAGGGATGCTGATGATTTCCTTGTATTTGAACATCTATGTGTGATTAACATGAAGGGTTGATTGCTTTGTTTCTAAACATGCATGTAATGTTAATGTTGACTTGGAAAAAATTGATTTGGTCTCCAAGATGGAGATAATGATGAAGTGTTTCATCTTTGAAAAAGAATCCTAAAGTTCTCTTTCTACATGCTTGATTTGAAGGGTCAATTGTATTAAAGGCATGTTTCATTGGCTTGTTATCTAGTCAATCATTTGTATGCAGATGTAAAGACATGGAGGTGTTCACAAGATGTGCAATTTGTTTCTCTTGATGAAGCGGGAGTTTAGGCCATCCAGTTGTTGTCTGTAATCCTGTTGTTGTTAACAGTTGTTGTTGACAGTATGTCAAACAAATACAAATGAAAATTTTGTGAAGCAAATGTAACTTCACATTGGTTTGAGCCACCTTGGATCAATGATCAAGGCAGAGAAGTTCAAACTACCTTCTGTGACCTTCTCAGCAGGAGTTCTGCAGGAAGTCAAGGAAGAAGACAGTTCTTCCTAGGAGGACAAGCACATCCAGGAAGGGAGTGTTCAAAGGCTTTGGTTCAGAGGCACTATGCAAGGCAAGTGTATGGAGGCTGAAAGAAGAGGGTGAGGTACTCTCATTTACTATTCAGATCAATATATCAGTCTTTTGGAGTCCAAAAGCTTTTTAGTGGGAAGGCGTGATCCAAAATGGATCTAACATAGACTTTTAAGTCTAAGAATCTTCCTCACAGAGGAAAATGAAAGTCAAAGGATGCTCTTGGGAATAGTCTCATTGCATAGATCTTTTCAATTTGAATCTACTGCAATTTGAATGGGCGAAAATGGACTCTGGATGAAGGAGTTATCGCAAAAAGAAGTTTGCCCATTATCCTTAGAAAAAGGAGGCAAATCCTTATTAAAAGGGGCTTAAGGCTTTATATGCAAATATCGCACGCAATGTTAAAGGGCGAAGCAGCAGTCCTTAAGGATCCCCGATTAGCAATCTTCGACATATCGCAATCGGAGAAAGGCTTCATGCAATGTCGGAACCCCGGGCCATTTACATGTGCGATTAGCGATTGCGATATCGGTGATCGGGTCGCGCAAATACCAAGGGGGCCGTTACATGCGACATACGTCGATGCGATGGGTTGATAGCGATAGCACCAACAGAGCGATCGGCAATCGGCACAAAGGAGCAATGCAAATGCAACGTGCGATTGTGACATGCGATAAAGTCCGAACCCGATAGGTATATGAATGCAATTTCATAATATTTGAAATCCGAATTTTTGGATTTTCAATGTTTTCCTGTGTAAATCCGAATACTTCTGTGTATTGGAAATATGGTCGTTTTTGAGATTTCGTCCAAAGAAAGGCCGCCAATTCCTTTATAAACTATCCCTATTCTTGAATCATTTGTGCCATGCTGTAAGCGTGTGTTTTGTAACAGGAATGCGTTATACGTAGAGAGCCACAGAGCCACAGAGCTAGAGGGCCAGTCGAAGAGACAGGGGAATGATTACACACAGAGAAATGGATAGGAAGCCGTAGAGCCGGAGGGATGCCTCACAAAAGCCAAAGAGCACAATTGAAAGAGGGAGTTTTGGAGTCGCTTGGAGGTCGAGCAAAACTAGAACCTCAAAGAGCTAGAGCCAGAGCCATTAGCCGAGACCCAGAGCCAGAGCTAGAGCCATAGCCGAGAGCCAGAGCCGAGAACCAGAGCCAAAGCCAAGAGCTAGCGCCAAAGCCGAGAGCCAGAGCTGAGAGCCAGAGCCAAAGCCGAGAGCCGAGAGCCAGAGAGCCAAACGGCCAGGGATAAAAATGGTATTCTAAGCCCAATGGTTCAGTCATAACCTATTGGAGTTGAGTGTGGAACTTGTAAAAGAATTCAGCCATAATCCCAAAGAGTCTAATCGAGTTGATTAGAGCTCACGGAGACGTAGCCCAAGAGGTTTGGGTGAACTCCTAATTATATTGTTGTCTTATGTGTTTGCTGATTTCCTGCTTTATTTATTGTCATGTGTGTTTAAATATCAGCATAAGCAAATATACATAAGCACTTGAACAGTTTAAAAACAAACACAAACATACACCTATTTCAAGTTCTTTTATTTCCACAAATTGTCAATCATAAGCATAGATCTGGGAATATATATATAAGCTTTGGAGTGGGAGAGGTTCTTGTAAGTTGACAAGAAGCCTTTAGTGCCCCATTTCAGATCAGCAGTCTTGACGTCCATCTAGTGAATCTCCCACCCCATCTATGCTGCAAGGGATATCACAGATCTAATAGAAGTATACCTGGCTATTGGGGCGAAGGTTTCTTCGTAGTCTATCCCTTCCTTCTGAGCATACCCCTTAGCCCCAAACCTGGCTTTGTATTTTTCCACACTGCCATCTGCAGCATACTTGACCTTGTAGATCCATCTCGAACCTACAATTGATCTGTCCTGAGGTCTAGGTACCACTTCCCAGACATTATTGGTCATTATGGTACTATATTCCTCCACCATAGCATCTACCCATACTTGATGTTGAATGGCCTCCTAAAAACTAGAGGGTCTCCAACCTAAGCCACCAAATCCTGGTATCTATCTTGTTGTCTACGCTCCCTTTTCTTGTTCCTAGGAGCTCCAATGAAATCCTCTGCATCCCGTAGTATCTGTCGAAGTTCCCAGCTCATTCTTCCACTGGTAGTGGGTGGATCTATTTGCTCCTCCTCCTGAGATTCCACCCGTTGTGATGCTTTTGGATTCTTATGCCTTGGAGAAATACAGGTGCTGGTTTCTGTTGGTCGAAGTGTCAGGACTAATGGATCATCCTTTCACTACTCTTCAGAAGGCATTTCTCGGGATTTCCTAAATCCTCTATCCTCCATGAACTTTACATCTCGTCATACTACGATCTTTCTATTGCCCGGAAGGTAGATTCTATATGCCTTAGCATTCTCGCTATATCCCACAAGATATTCTTTTTCTGCAGTTTGATCCAACTTCTTCCTCTTTTCTTCGAGTATATGGCAATATGCCAAGTTCCCAAATATTCTGAAATGACTCACTTCGGGCTTCTTGCCGGTGAAGACACTATGGAGTAATCTTACCTAATCCCCTGTGAGGAGTCTTGTTCTAGACATATATTGTTGTGTTGCATGCTTCTGCCCATAGAAATTTGGGCATATCCTGATCATACAACATTGCCCTTGTTGGTTCAACAATAGTTATCTTCTTCCTCTCTGCTACTCTTTTCTGCTCCGAATTATATGGAGTTGTCCATTCTCTTTTGATGTCTTCCCTTGTGCAGATCTCAGTGAAGTCTTTATCAATATATTCTCCACCATTGTCTGAACGCAACACTTTTATCCTCTTCCCTGTCAGATTCTCAACCAGAGCTTTAAACTCTTTTAATCGATCAAAAACCTCATCCTTGGTTTTTAGAAAGTAGATCCAAGTCTTCCTAGAATGGTAATCAATGAAGGTGACGAAGTATTCGGCACCACTAAGAGTTTTTGTGGACATGGGTCCGTAGATATCTGAGTGTATTAATCCCATAACACTCTTTGCCCTATTGTTACTTCTGGAATAATCCGTTTTGGCGTACTTGCCCAGTACGCAACCTCTGGATACATCTTCTTGTTTGGTACTTAATTTTGCAACTCCTGTGACAATTCCTCTAAAAATTCTTAGAGCCCCATAGTGTAGGTGCCCCATCCTTCTGTGCCATAGTCCATTCAAATCTTTTTTGGAGATTCTAGTTGTAACTTATACAGTGTGTTACTTCTAACTCCTATTTGGGCCTTCTTCTTCCAACTCGGATGTTTGACATATACTTTCTTCCCAATGAAGTATACATCATAGCCCTTGTTCTGTAACTAAGATACAGAGAGTAAGTTCATTCCCAATCCAGGCACATGCAGCACATTGGTAGCTCGAAGTCAATCCCTTGCTTTTGTTTGAAAAATTACAGTACCTCTTCCTACGGGGGTACATTTTTCCTTATTTCCCATGGTGATTTGGAAGTTCATATGTTCTTCTCGATAGCTCGAGAAACAATCTCGTATTCCCGTCATGTGCACAAAAGCCCCACTATCAATATACCAAACCTCTGATGAAGCAGAACTTGATAAGCAAGCGACTTCTTCTTCCAGTCTAGAAGACAACACAAAACTATCGTGATCCATTATATTCTTTGTGCTTTCCTCTTTCCCTAGAGAACTGCGTGAGTCCTTTTGAGTTGCTGCTCTAGCATCATGTTCACAACTCATTGCAGATTCTCTAATCCTGTTGCCCGATCTCAGCTCCGATACCATGTGAAAATTTCTAACATGAAATTCTACTGCAGTAACTGATTTATTTCTCCTACTTATTTTCCACAATAAGTTATTTACAAACCCTATAGTAAACATCAAAGTAAATTCTACTGCAGTTGTCACATAATAGCATAGAGAAAAAGAACATTGAAATACAAGCATAAGAATCAATCACATCAACAAAGTTGTTTTTGGACAATAGTCCCCGAAAAACCCAATGCAGGAAAACTAGTGCAACAGATGAGGGTTTATTTATTATTCTTCAGCAACAATCTCTTTACAAGGAATGATTTGCAAAACGTAGAGAAACCTTTGTGAAAACACCTGAGATAATTTTCCTCCAACCTTTGGAGAAATTCTGACACCCAAGAGACCCTCCAGCCTCCACTGCGTCACCTCTACGTCATCTCTGCGTGAGGACTGCATCCTTTGTTGTGTTGCCTCTCTGAGTTGTCCCTCTGATGCACTAAATCCCCTCCTCAGTCTTCGACTGATGCTGATGCCCTCCTCTTCCTTTGCCCTGCAACTCTCCCTCTAAAATCGAACTCATACTTCTTGAGAATCGACTTCACTCGAGTTACTGAGTATTTGCCCAGTGTGTCTCCAAATGACTCTCAAATCTTCATTTATACTTTTCCTGTTGAGATATCAACGGTCATCATCTAATCTCTAATCAATGGCTAAGATTAAATTAGACTTGATCCTCGTCTCTTAGAAGCTTCTCACCCATACTTACATTAATTCACTTTTCTTAAGTTTAACTTAGGCACCATTAAAAATAATTATTTATTTGAATAACATGCACTCCGGGTGGAATTTCTCCAAACGATTTGTGGGTCTTGGAGATCTCATGTGTTCTAGCCCCTCCACAAAATTTCGGAGCTAGAGCACATCCAATGCTACCCAAAAATCAATAGATTCAAGTATTACAAAAATAATTCTATTTTTGTTCTTTACATCAATTACATAAAATCATAATTACACATGCCATTATGAAGACCGAACCTAGTTACACTTTTCAACACTAATTGTGCTCCATAAGCATTGAGGTAGTCATTTCCTTGTTGAGTATCTAGCAATCTAATTGGCACTATTGTTAAACATTTCTAAGAAGTTGTTGGATAATTGTTCTAAGTTAAGCAGCAAGCTCGTAATCTTGTTCTCTTTCACAATCTTAAGAAGCTTTGATAATTTTATTATCTGCCTTAAGCATTGGCATTTTAAATTATGTTGACTATTGTTCGAAGTGAGCATCTCTCACTATTGGCATAAGATCATCATTGGCATTTATCGTGTTATCATTGGTTAAGTGTCTTGTGATTTGGTTACATTGGCACATTCATGGTAATAAGATTGTCTTTCCATTTATTTGATAAGTACTCTTGTCATTGAAGATTAATCATAACTTTAAGTACTTAAACATTAAGTCAATCTTAAACTAAGAAATCACTCATGTCCTTTGCATAAGCATTCTAGGCCTAGTTGCATTAATAATTTACCTCCGAGCATAAGCTTGGTTGATGGACTTCTAGGGCCACCCTACTCACCTAGCTTGAGGGATCCAACACATTTCTAGTAGTTAACACGGTGACCTTGCAGTCGTCAGAGCCATAGTCTCTACAGCGTCGAAGGCATCGGGTGGTTGGAACACATGGGGAGGTATCATTAATCAAGCCTCTACTTGCTTCCCGTTGGCTTCCATCCCACAAGCTACTCTAAAGACTGGTCTCAAAACAGTTAAGGGAAGGTCATGGTTAGATTAGGCAATATAACTTAAAATTAACCAAGATCCTTGCATCACACTTAGATCCTACGATTTGCACAACATATAGGTTAGTAAAGTATCTAAGCAGGAGTTGTCCATCCAGTTACTTGGTCTTAATTTAATAATAAGCAAGAGTTTTGACTCCATAAGGCACTGATCTCATATTTTAATATGATCTAATACTTAAGATCTTGTTAAATTTAACCAAATGGTTAGGCCACTCAACTGTGTCTCTCGGACTTGTTGGTAACAACTTGTATTTCATCTTCACATTTCCATAGGGACAACTCCCCATAGCCTATTGTTGGGAGACAGCTAGAATGGAGAGGTCAGGTATAAGAGTAACAGCCCCTAACCTGAGTCGTTGTCGCAATGTCTATACAATCTGAGCGACAACAGAAGGTAGTTGTTAATCTCCCTAAGAAAGAATATATCTCCTCGGTTAAGAGGGAGGACATATTATGACAGTCATAAATAAATACCTTGAAGAAAAATGTAACTGAAGAATGAATGAAAGTACTACAGGTGGATTTGCAAACAAAAGCTTAGAGAAGTATTGAGATTGTATTTGGTGCTATTAAAGAAGTGAAAGAAGAAGAAAGCTTCCAAAAAGTTGTATATGGATAACTTGATGATGATATAAGTAGCATCAGAATGATTGAGGACCTCAAAGGTTTGTGTTTACTTCTATATATACTTGAAGGTTTATTACTGATTGGGGTTGTGATTGTGTAGGATCTCTCTGTAAAAAGATTAAACGTTTGAAGCATGCTTGAGGGTGGTGGAAATATATCTAATTTAGTTGATAAGGAGAGATGAAGCATCTTGTGGCAACAAGATGCTTGGGAGGACATTTGGTCAGCCTACGTGTTGATGTCTTGTTAATTTTAGGTATGTCGATGCTTAGAGCAATTTATTTCAATTTTCACAATTAACTCAATATCTTTTCCAGATTAGCAATCACATCAGCATTAAAGTAAAATGCAGATAGAACATAAACATAAATCGCAGAAGACAAGCCAAGACAAGAGGACACAAGATGTGGCGCTAGCCAGGGACAAACCCCAATGTGGGGAAACCCTTGATCAATTCTTCTTATATGATCTTCAATAGTTCAGCACAGAGAGAGAGAGATAGTACATTTACAACAAAAGTCAACACTTTGACTTATCTAGATAAGAGCATAGATCATCTCTAAGAAGATGATACATGAGATTCGTTGAAGACATGCTGCTTCAACTAATTCTCCAAGGTGACTCCACCTATCGTTGTGCTGCATTTTGTCATCATGTTGCACCCATCATCACTATGTTGCATCTCATCATGATTCATTAATCATGACTGTACCCATCACTGTACTACATTATGTGCCATTGCTGCACCATGTTGCCATACTGACCTATGTGCTGGCTGCATCTTGCTTGCTTGTTGTCCCTAGCATGCTTGTTGTCCTTTGCATGCTTGTTGTTGCACGCTAGCTGTCCCTTGCATGCTAGCTGTAACATTGCATGCTTGGTGTATTTGCTGCTAAGTACCATACAAATGTCCCAATGTTAGTTAGTTGTCCTTGCATGTTGCTCTCCTTCGGAGACAAATGCTCTAGTTGTTCCGGCAATTCCCGGCTGTTCCCAATAGTTCCGGCAATTCCGACTATTCACGGCAGTTCTGGCAATTCCGGCTGTTCTCGGCAATTCCGGCTGTTCCCGACAGTTCCGGCTTCTACCCTCTACGTCAGCTTTCCTGCCTGTTCCGACAGTTCCAGCAATTCCCGGCGATTCCCGACAGTTCCAGCTATTCCCGACAGTCCCAACTTTTCCTAGCAGTTCCGGCTATTCCCAGCAATTCCAACAATTCCGGCTATTCCTAGCAGTTCCAGCTTTTTCCGACAGTTCCATCTATTCCCGCCAATTCCGGCTATTCTGACTTATTCCCTACAATTCCGGCAATTCTCGGCAGTTTTGGCTATTCCTAGCAATTCCGGCTTTGCCCGGCAGTTCCGGCTATTCCCGGCAGTTCCGACTTTTCCCAACAGTTCCGGCTTTTCCCTACAGTTCTAGCTTTTGCCCTCTAGATTAGGGCAGCGTTATCCCTTAGCATCTATCCTCCTACTAAAACCCAAAGACAAGTAGAGAGGAAGAGATCCCAAGTGTGTTGAAAATGACTTGTAGGCCACCTCTATTTATACTAAAACGTTGAGCACAAGTGGGGTTTATTTGGTTGTTGGCCGACCTTGACGAATTGTCCCATAACACAAATAAATTCATATCTCCATGAATACTTATCGGAATCGGATAATCTTTAGATCATCTACACCTCTCGATGAGAGGGATCCAAGAAAAATATTAGCTTCCATTAATAAGATGACCCACATGGAGTTTGGCCCTAGTTGCCAATTTTAACACTCCCTCTCAACTAGGGAGAACTCTATCCACTGATCCATATGTCCGACTGTACTATCTCTGCCATCAGTGCCCTGCACTGCTCTTCTCTGCTGAGCTCTGCTTTGCTTTGCTTTGCTCTGCTCTGCTTTGCTCTACTGAACCATGAAGAAGAAGAATTTATCGAGAATGTCTCATACCATTCTCTACTAACCTGAAGTCAATTTCATCTAAATAGAGTGTATCACATCACTCTTACTGACCCAAAGTCAATTTTATTGATCCCAGATCAATATCACAAGAGAGTGTCTCAAACCACTCATACTGATCCCAGATCAATGGAGGTCATCCTAGCATAGGGAGTATGGTAGATAACATCGATGCATCCATCGATAGTACTACTATGGTCCCTAACCCCATTTCCCTGCTCATTGATCAGATGAGAGGTACTTCCCATGAGTCCCAGACTGCATGGGTAGGAAGCCTCGATAGGAGAATTAATCATCCTGTCCACAGGAGAACGAATCATCCTGCCCCAAAGTCACCATGGGAGAACTAATCATCCTGGCCCACAAGAGAACTAATCATCCTGTTTCACAATTGCCATGGGAGAACTAATCATCCCGTCCCACAGGAAAACTAATCATCCTGTTTCACAGTTGCCATGGGAGAACTAATCATCCTGGCCCACAGGAGAACTAATCATCTTGTTTCACAGTTTCCACAGGAAAACTAATCATCCCGGCCCACAGGAGAAATAATCATCCTGTTTCACAGTCGCCACGGGGTATCACAGGGGAAGGTTGAACCTATCATCCTGTACATAGCGCACCACCAAGGGAGGGTGAGTCGCCTTGTGGTCGTATGTTGCTCCAGTAAGTACCCCAAGCCCCCCAAAGCTCCCAGAGCTCAATGCATGCAAAATGCAGGACCCTTATAAGAAGGTCTCTCAACGACTCCAAGTCATTCGAGAAAGTCACAGATTTGACCTTTCCCCGGGGCTTTGACAAAATGTCTGCGACGTATACATCAGTCTCAATGCGATGGAGCCTCCTCGCCCATCGACTTACCATATCCCAGATAAGGCAGTATCTGATCTCTATGTGCTGGAGCAATCATCGAATATGGGATTCCTCAACAATCGAATCCCCCTTAGTTGTCACAAAGAATCACAGTGGTATTCATCATGTGTACAAACAACTCACTTAAGAGCTTCTACAACCATGTAGCTTCACACGAGATCATACTCATAGCTATGTATTCGGTCTCGGGAGTGCTTATAGCAACCGACTTCTGCTTCCTGCTCATCCATGATATCGAAGCAAAATCCAAAGAGAACCAGCACTGAGAAGTGCTTTAGTGATCCTCCACACTGCCTTCCCAGTCAGCATTCAAATAATCAGGCAGTTTCATATTTCCAGCAGTGTGTCTCAATCCATGAGAGATTGTGCCCCGAAGATATCTCAGAAGATTCTTAGCGCCAATCGAGTGAGGCTCAACCAAATATGAGCTCACCATGCTAACTGCAAAGCATATATCCGGACGGAAGTTCACCAAGAACATCAACACAAATGAGTTTATGAAACTCAGAGGCATTTCCCAAAC
>APFE030721575.1:63807-109704 GCA_000404065.3 Pinus taeda | reverse complement strand
CTTATTCATAGCCACATCATATAATTTTTTAAATCCAACTAAGTAGTTATACCATATTTAATATATATATGCCAAGTAGTATACAAAACATTAAATATCCTACCGTTGAAATTTGATGGGTATTTACTTATACTATATAACGTAAATATGGATAATTTTATTTGAATTTTAATTTATTATTTATAAAATATTCATTATATTAGTAATTAATTTATTTATTGGTGTATATTAAGATTAGCAGGTGAAAATATTAAAAATGTTAATTATAATTAAATACCACATTCTATTGTTTATTGGACTTACTGTCAATTTAATTTAGGAGTTGTTCTAAACAAACCATAAAAAATTTCAAAAGTCTCAGACAAAGCTTTTAATTTAGTATTTATAAAATATTTAAATAATAATTTATCTATTTATTAAAATATTAAATAACATTTTCTTAAATCCAATTTTAACTATATTATATTTAATGTTCTTATGTGAAGTAGTATACAAAACATTAAATATTCTACAACATGTATTTATTTATAGCCATAATATATGATAAATTTCTAAATCCAACAACGTTCTTATATGGTATTTAATGTTTGTATGTGAGATAGCATACAAAGCATTAAATATCCTCGCCATGTCATATGATAATTTTTTAAATCCAAATATGTGGTTATATGGTATTTAATGTTTGTATATCAAGTAGTATACAAAGCATTAAATATCCTACATGCATTGATTATTCATAGCCACATCAATAGTTAAATTTGACGGGTATTTACTCGTATTTTGTCATATTCTTCTTTTTTAACACAAATGAGTACGTTTTTGTATTAAATCTATGCTTGATCGCCGCAAATACTTGAGAGAATCACATGCCCATTTTGCTTAGACATCTAAGATGTCAATTTGTGTCTATTTTCCCTTTTACCCAGATTACATTAAAAAAAAAAAAAAAAAAAAAAAAAAAAAAAAAAAACCAAAATCCTAACAGTACTTTTATTTGTCAAGAAGTGTATATGCGGAAAAATTGAAACAAAAAACACAAACATTTGAAACCAAACATTACAATGTTGAGGTCAATATCTCGGGAAGGGCCTATGGGTGGACTATTTGGTTGAATGTCTTGGAGCTTAAGATCCATGATAATACTACACAATACATCCACTTCATCTTCCAGGTGAGTAATTCTTTGTTGTAGAGCCATAATTATTTCAAAAGAGTTGCACTCAGAGGTCTAATGTTGGTACATCATAACATGCAAGTCATGTATTTCAGAATTGATGCCTTCATGCTCTTTTTTGCAGTGGTCACACACAGTGGAGGTCAAGGAGTCTGATGCCAAGGAGTTAGAATCCATAGAGAGATCAGAATTATGCAAGTATCAAGAGGGAAAGACTATAGTAGCTAGGCGAAAGAGTGAACAAAACCAAAGGGAGCTAGTAGAATACGCAGTGATCAAAAGACTCCAACACAACATCCAAATAACACAAACTGTGTTGGTATAACAACTTCTAGAGTCTATTGGTTAGCCCTAGTATTGCACCAAGAGTGTTGCAACGTCCAGAGGCTCTTCAACTTTAATTAACAACCCGAGGTTTCGTCCAAACTTCAAGGTGACAATGTTATATACACATTAGATGAATTCTACTCATGCCACCCTCAACTAGGTCACTTGATCATTAGGGCTCCAAGACCATTCCTCTATTGAACTAAAAGGAGATTAACTACTGAAAGCAAAATGTAAAAGCTAGTCCTAGTGCAGAGAAAGTAAATGCATTTCAACTCTAACTTGTAATGTTGTCAACTTGTAAATGCTACTAATTCCATTCATGAAAAACCCAATAATTATACTACTGCAAAAAGGAAACTACTCTAATTTGCAATCAATCAACTAGCTATTAGGTTTGCTTGAAAACAGAAGATCATCCTACCAATTTACAACTCAAGAATGTCTGCATTATTTATCTAATTCACACTTGTAGATTAAGGTCCTAACTGCCAAATTCAGAATGAAAGAACTAATGTTATTCACTCTTGTAGGAATGAAAAAGGAATGAAGGGAATGTCCTAGGTGGTACTTCTGGTCATGGAATCCAAGCTGAGGGGTCAACCTACTCCTAAACTAAGCTATGCTATCATTGCAGGTCAAAATAGGGTCAAAACAGGCTGCTACAAATGTGTTACAGGATTGCTATAGGATTCTTGTAGTGCTACAGGAAGTCGTGAAATGCTATAGGAAGTTGGTCGAGAGGGTTTGGAGGGTAAGGATGATGGGATGAAGTGATGGACAACTAGATGAAGGTTGTGGGGAATGTAGGGAAGGTTACCAACATCCCTAGCCAAGCCCAACACTTCATGAAGGCCGAATTTGGGTTAAGAGAGTTGCTCACAGTGACCAAAAACAGAGATCAAGAACATGGGTTGGCATGCATCAAAAGAGAGTGGAGAAGTCCTGGGTGGATTTGGTTGAAGGATTCCTTGCCTGCAGATCCAATGGCCTCGCAACATCACATGTACCTGTTCCTCTTTTCATTTGCAAAATATTACAATTAAGGGTGGAAAAGATTAATTGAATTTAGAAATTATCTAACAAATGCTAAGAACTTGATCTATGCAATGAACTATCTTCTAAGATACAACAATCATATGTGAAGCAAGATAACAAATGTAAACCTTTCCAAGAAATCATAAACAAGGAAATCACACATTGTTTTTGGGTTGTGATGGTGGGGTCCGCTAATCATGCTCCCATGAGAGAGATGAGATAGTGATCATATTCATAGACTTTTTGAGGGATTATACTCTACTGAATTGCAACAACAAATCAACATTCTAAGCTAAAATAAATATAAATAAACTCTATTGAACTGCAAAAACTAATCAACATTCTAGGCTAAAAGAAATATGAATAAACTATATTGAACTGCAACAACTAATCAACATTCTAGGCTAAGAGAAATATGAATAAACTCTACTAAAATGAAACAACTAATCAAAATTCTAGGCTAAGAGAAATATAAGTACACAAGGCAGACCTAGGCTACTAGGGTTAGGACCAAACCCAAGAGCTTCATCCCTCTAAACTAACTAAGTGATGGATCAAGATAAAACTTCTCATTATCATTCCATAAATTTCAAATACATCATCAAAATAACAGTCACAAGTGCTTCAACTCAATGGCCTCTTAGCTATAATAAAACTGTGAATCCTAATGAGTTCCTTAGCATGTTTATTTATACAAAAGGGTAGCTACCAACAACTCCCTAAAAAATAGGTATGTTTGTCTCCCTAAATCGAGAATAGGTGGATCTAGATCTCCCTTGAACTGCACTGCCTTGGCTACTAATGATCTTGGCCTGCTTAGCTTCCAATGACCTCGATTTGATGAGAGATAGAGTGGTGATCTTTTGCTGATTTGAGGAGTTAAGGAGGTGGACAACCTCCTAAAATCTCTCTTTGTTGTTTACTTTGAGCTCCTGCACTCAAATTTCTAAAAATTTCTCCAATTCCTGCATTTAACACACATTAGGCCACATGAAATAGCAACACATCTTTTACTCCTCAAACTAAGCATAATATAACAAAATTTGTAGATAAATGTGAGAAAAAAGATAATTTAATAAGCTGGAGGATGGCATTGTGACCCGTATGATATACCTATTGTTGAGCCTCATCATCACCCCCTTTACTGAAATTGTTTCTCATCCTCTGAGCAACTCAGTCATCTATGTCTATGTCTTTCATGGCCCTGGTAGCCTCTCTGACATCCCAAGGTTCTGCAGATGGTGTGCCCTCTTGAGGATAGAAGCATGCATCCTTCTCTATGTTTGTCCCTTGCTTCCTTTCCTCTTCTTCATTCCTTCCTTCTTGTAAACCCAATGAAAAAGGTGGACTAAGCTTGAGTCCAATCCAATTGATCTTTAATCTTTGCATGACCCTTTTGTACAGGGGTATTCTTTCCAATGCATTCCTCAACCTTTCAGGAGAGTGATACTCCCTGATTTGGAGACTGTGTGGCAAGGCATTCCATCTTCTTTGACATGCTTGTTGTCTCTTTGTCCCATAACAGCCTGAGAGTGTCCTCAAAATGGGAGATGGCATGCTCTTGAGTGGCAAGGTATCTAGGTGCTAGCTTAGCATCATTGGAGATGATGTTCTGAGTATTGATTACAGCCACGAGACTTATCTGCTCTGCCTTGATATAGAGGGGTTCTTTTTCTTCTTTTCCCATTACTTTCTTCACCTACTCAGCTCTGGCCTCCTCATGAGTCATCCAAGATGCAAGGCCCATTAGCTGCAAGTCTCCCAACTTTGCACTGGGATCCTAAACATTCATAGTTAAGGTGAGGTCGTGCAGGTAAAACTCAACTAATTTGGTTATGTCTTCTATGGTACTTTGGTCGCACAACTCATTGAACTGCTTGTAATCCTGAAATGGCATGGATCCATGTTGTGCTAATGTCTTGATTTGGAACTGCATCCACTATTCTTTGAGGAAGAGTGCATAAGACTTGGATGGAAGTCTCCACTGTAGAGCCTCCATGGAGAGGCTTGCCATTGTGACCAATTGGGTTTCCTTTTCTTACAATTTCTTCGTCAACCATCTATTTTCTACCTACTGTTGTTCTCTCATTGTGGACTCTCTTTCCCTTAACTCCTTGCCCATTTCAAGGACCTTATCTTCCATTAGGCCCACATCTTCCACCTTCTTGGATTTAGTAATCTACATCCATTTATGGGTCCTTCCTCTTTCTACTTCAATTTCAAAGAAAATAGGGACTGCAAATTTTTGTGGGATCACTTTACCTCCTTCAATGAACTTATAATAGGAGCTCAAACTAGGTTGTGGACTAGGCTCCTGTAGCTCTAGGAAATCCTTTTCAAATGTTTTTGGGGAAGCTGACCCCTTCTGTAGCTGTTGTGTTGCCTCTTTCCCTTCCTATTACTCCTTCTGCTCTTCCTGTCACATTTTTTGTTCTTCCTGTAGCAAGCTTTGTCTTTCTTGTAACATGCTTTGTTTTTCCTGTAGCTTCCCTTTTCCTTTTTGTTGGGATGTGGTAGGTGCCTTAGGTTGTTTAGAGGAGGTTGATCTAGTGATAGGCCTCCTTATATATGCTATGGGAGCCTTTCATATGGCTACAGGAGAGGTGACCTCCTCAACTTTCCTTTTAGTGGGTCCTAGCTCCTCTTTTTTACTTGGGGATTCCTCAATTGTAGTAGGGGACTTTGTGGGAGTTTGGGGCCTCCCCTGTTTAATCCTGGTGCTTTTGGTTTTGAAGTATAGGGGAGTTTTCCTTTTCCTTTTAGATTTGATTAGTGTGCTCAAGGTAGATAAGGTGGAAGCTACCTCTTTTTCAATAGGCCCTAGAGACAAACTTGTTTGCTATGGGGATACCTCTTCTTCTCTAGATGCAATGGTTTTCTAAGGGCTTGTTTCTTCCTGTTGCTCCTCCTCTTCTTATTCATCTTTTTCTTTCTCTATTTCTTCTTCTTTCTCTAGTGCTTCTTTTGTTTTCTCTACCTCTGCCTCTTCTTCATTTTCTTTCCCTTCTCTTCCTCTAGAACTAGAGGTTGGGGTCTCACCTGGTGTGAAGGTTTGAGTGTCAATGAAGGCTTCTCTATCCATATCCTTGAATTTGGACTAGAGGATAGGGATCCTTATTTTATTCAAAACATCTTCCACTATCAGTTTGATGAGGCCATGGTGGCCTAGGTGTTGGTGCTTGCCCTCTCTTACCTTTTGGTTCATGTCCTTGATGGACTGTAAGAGGAAATAAGTTACACTAAGTCTTTGGGTTGGGGGAAATTCTGCTTGAAACTTTAGTTCATGGAGCAATATGAAATGGTAGCCATAGACTACACTCAATGTTTCTTCACATGAGATGAATTTGATGATATTGTAGGCCACCTTATCCCAGGGATAGGGTAGGCTTCCCCTTCTGACCCCATTTTTATCTTCAATAGGTTTCTCATCGGCAGTGAAGAAGTTCTTTTGGCAATGGCACTACTGCTCTTGTCTTCTATCCTCCATTGGATCCCTAGGGGAAGGGTTGTCATCTATTAATTAGTTTAGGATTGATGGAAATTGTTAATCCCCTTACCACAATGGTGCCACTAACTCTTGTCTGAGAGTTTAGGGGCATAGAAATTCATATGTAATGTCATCATCATATCCTTTTAGTATCTCAAAGAAAACTAACCACTGATGCCTTCTGAAAATGCCTAATACAGGAGGTTGAAGGTGAATTCTTTTAGTTTTTGTAGGTTCCCTTCTATTGAACCCCCCCCCCATCTTTTCCTTTGTTTTCAACTAAGTGTAGGAGGGTTGCTTCCTGTAACATCTCTAATGTGTAATACAATGGGAACATAGGGTTGGAATCTCTAGTTGATGAAAATTATTCATATTCCCTCTAATCTATGGCGAGAAAAAATCGTTCAATTCACAAGATGATTGTTATGACTTGTAGAAGTTAGGGTGCACTAGCATGTAAATTATGGACAAATGGTAGAGAGGGGCCACTTACTTTTCACCACATGGACTGGGATAAGGATAATTGGAGACCAAATCGACCCTTGGAAGTGTTATTTCACCCTTGGAGGCTTCCTGTAGCAATTTTTCAGGCTTCCTGTAACTCCTTGTAGCTTCTTGTAGTTGCCTCCTATAGAAATGACAAAGTAGGGTTCAATTCTTTTCGATGGCTCCCCAGGCTTGTCCTTACCTTAACTATTTTTGAAATGAGAGTAGATACAAGAGAATTTGAGACTCAGTACTTTATATGTTACTTTTGGCCAGGGCTCGAAGCATTGTGATGACTTGGTAGAGGTACGCGTTTTCCTCATTTGGACCATTGTCCCACTTGGAGTGATCATTCCCTCATCCCTCATAATCAACGCCCACTCTCTGTTATCTAATTTTGACTGATGTGACACTCCCACGTTGCATAATGACTCATAAATCACTTTTTGTTCACTCACCAAGGGTGGCTAAGTTAATTGGCCACCTCTAGCTTATAAAAAATTCCTTACCTCGACATTCATACATTTTTCATTATTTTACACATAGGGAGGAGTTGAGAGATTGCCATACCTGTGCCTACCTCGTGTTCGATCGATGCATGCTGGAGTGTTGGACCTTTATACCATTACCCAGGGAGTTGTCTTGTTGTCTTTTAATGCTCCTGCATATATTTTCTTTGCTCCTATGTGTTTGATTGATTATGTTGCTATGTGTACAGGTCCTTTGTTGATATCCTAGGTGTTGTTGATGTTGTTGTAGAGTCCTTCTTGGAGTGGTATAGTACCTCATGAGATGGTATCATCCCCTCAACTTGATGGGAAGGAAAAAACTATGCTTCTGGATTTTCTGTAATGGTTGCATAGGCTGCTACAGGAGAATCCTGTAGTAGCCCTTTTCTTCTCTTCCAAGGAATTTTTACTTCAGGGGAGTGATGAGAAAGAGTGTATAGGGCTTGGGGGATGATGTTAGGGCCCTGATTGAGTAATGTAGGGTTGTGGAAATGGAGGGAATGTACTTTGTGTTTTTTTTTTCAAAATTTTTCAAGATGAGACAAAGTTTAGGGTTATTTTTTAAAGATATTGACCTTTTTGTGAACAGGGATGTAGGAAGGATGGATGAGTGGTGGATTAAGGTGGGAGGACCTCATTTAACGGTGGAAAGTTCATGCTTCATGATTTTCTCGTTCGGATCCCTTTCCTGTATATTTTTAGGACCTTCTTGTGGTGTTATAGGATCTTCTTGTAACACTTATAGTCTTCCTGTAGCAATCCAGAGAGGGCCCGAAATTGGATTTTTTGAGCCACTAGGATGGTGGAGAGTGGTGAGGACATGGGTTGCATGGAGGATATGGAGTGGATGGAGGGAGAAGTGGATGGAAATGATCCAGGTGGATATTGATGGCAACCCGCCAATTCCACTTGGACCCCCACCATTGCTTCTTTTAGTTTTTCAGTTTCCTTAATTGTAGCACAGTTTACTATTTTTAGCATTTTTTTGAGTCCTAAACGACGTTTTTTTGGAAATATACCACCAACAATTTATTGTCTAAAATCGTCTTCTTCGTTGTAGTCCTTGGAGAAATCTTTCCAATGGGTTATCATGCGCGTCAAACAGAGATAATATGACCAAGTCGCGACCCCAGGAAGTTGGATGTCCAACTCACCCCAACGGGGCCTATAAACTCTTGGTGTTACATCTCCTCGTGTTAGAGTTTTTGTTGTTTAGGGTTTGCTCTTATTGTTCAATAATAAAAAGGCCCTTGAACCTCATTGTAAGGAAGTCTAGAGGCTTGTAGCCACCACATCTCTTCTCAGAGATAAGCTACCATCACCCTAGCTGGTTTTATTTCCATTTTTGTTTGTAAGCATATTTTAGTATTTTACATTAATGAAATGAAGTATTATTTCCACCGCATCTCTGTGTTTATGGTTATCTCTGTAATTTGTTGCATTCCTGTTTAAATCCAGATCAAGAAACTTGAGGATGATGGCCCTATATCCCTTAAATTCGCCATTGTCCTCAAAACCTATAAAATGACAAAAATTATTAGCATACATGTTGTGGCTCCCTGTCATGAAATTTCCCTTTGTTGTTTCTCTTTTTTTTTAAGACAACACAGGTTGCCTCAGGAGATGTTTTCAACCTATATGCCTACCCCGAGTGCCTTAAGGAAGGTTTTCACCTAGGGGTCTTTAGTTTTTTTTTCTCTCTCTCTTTTTTTTTACTCTTGGTGTAGAGTTGAAAAGATATAAGATCCAGAATGAGTATGTAACCATGAATTCATTCATCAAGAAGAAAGAACAAAAGCATGAAATTCTCAAGAAAACGGAGCATATAACCTATGAATTTTGTTTAAATGTCATGAGAATATCACAAGACAAGCATAGAGATGGTAGGAAAAGAAATATAAGAGAAAACATTGTCACAGAAACATACCACAAGAATCCCAAAATAATAACTGCAACTGTCTATTATATTACTGCAAAATGTACACTAGCTCCAAAGCTATGATTCACAAACATTCAACCTTTCTCAGAGTCAGAAATCTACTTATTTATAGAGAAATATCTCTTTACATAATCTTGCCACCTAGGCCTGATTTAATCCATTGTTCTAGAGCCCTGTTCCTATCTGATTAATAAAATTTTGAAACTTCATCAAGATTTCTGTTACAACAGAGTTTGGATACAAATGGGAGTTGGATGGACTGTTACAATAATTTATAACACAACATTGTATTGGTGGAAAATCGAACATCTGGACATTCAAGTCTCCTATGTTGTTTGCATGATGAAAATGCCAATATTGTTCCACTATGTCTCGGTCATGTTTTCTTGTTGTCTCTTTAATGACCATGCTATTGAAGAAACGCTGAAAAATAGTCTTGTTGTCTCACAGAGTGGAAGCATTCGTTGATTTGGATTGTCTCATCTTGGCCAATCAAATCTGGGACATTGATCCTTATCAAGATCGTATCTGGGACATGCCTGTGTCGTATCGCAATCACAATATAGAGAGGGGCCTTTACACTAATTTTTCCTGTTTTACAAAAAAGGAGGACCTGAAAATTTAAAAATCGCAATATATAACATAGTGGGTCCAAAGGAAATCGCACATCGCCATCGTGGAGTGGGAAGGGGTTTGGCTGTTTTTGGAGGGGGTATGAGTGTATAATTGGTATTGAGAAAGGGGGGGGGGGGGGGAGGGGGGGTTGAAACTGATTGAGTGGATGGACAACGTAGATGTGGGAAACCACTTTCGGACCCCCCCCCCCCCCCCTCCCTCACTGTTAAAAGGAAAAATGGTGGGGGGGACCGAAAAATCCTAGGAGTTGTCCCATGGAAAGTAGATGGCAATCGAGAGTGAGGAGATTTTGGAAGTCTAACCATGGGTGGAACCGATAAACCATCACAATGCATTGCATAAAATATCGCATCCGTCAGGACTTTCTCGCATCAGAGAGAAGTGTTAACCGTAGACCCGAACTCGAAGCTATAACAAATTTCAACATAAAAATATCGCGTCCGAAGGGGTCTTACCACATCGCAATAGAAATTGGGAGAAGGACCTTATGGGGGAGTGAATTAAGATTGATATGGTCCCTGATTGTGATATTGTAATCGGACGGGGAGACTATATCGCAATCGGCAGAAGGGGAAGGATTCTGCGATATCGACGATATCGCAATTGCTATATGGAAGGAGAGACGGGTCACTGGTTGTATCGACTTTATGTGATATGCGATAGTGGGATAGTGTGATATGGTGGCAAGTGGTATGTGGGTCCCATCTTTCTAAAAAGGAACTTCGACAATGGTTTTTAAGTGTTAAATGGGATGCTGTTACAATTAATATTAAATGGGATTTCAGCTAGAATTGGAATATTATCAAAGCATGGACTTTGGGATAAGCCTAGAGTTAAATGGAATGAGGATAATGGATTTCGGCTAGAGTTTGAGAGTGAATTTTTTCCAAGGTAAAAATGGGTTTTGACTTAGGATTTAAGGATATTCTCAAGGAAAAAGAGGTTTTAGATGGAATGAGGGTATTTATGAGGGAAGATTGAGGGAGGTATATGGAGTATGAACGAAAATGTTAAAACAAGTTGAAATCTCCTTAAACACATTTTTCTCCTTAATTACCACTCTCATAATGATTTACCATAAGTGATGTCAGGACTCTTTTTGACCATTTTGATGACTTGACCATGAAAAGTAAGGAGTAGTAACAAACCCAGACATATTAACCAGTGACCAAATTTTTATTTGAAAGCCTAATGAAACTATAAAAAATTGACTTGGGTCCCTATCAAAACTTTGAAAGAGTACATTTGATCACTGGTGACTAGCATGACTAATAGACACTAACACCCTCCATTCCTACTGTTGTAGCTCCCAGAGGCATCCTTAGATTGCTTACAAGACCAGTGCCTGGGTACATCTAGTTTGGAGTGTCTCAAATGATTCTCAAGCAGAAGGAGACATCACCCATGTTCTATACACATATATAAGAGGCATGAGTTGGTTCTTTCATCCAAAGATACAAGTGAGGTATTTTCGTATTTCTACACATACACAGTTCCCAGAAATATGACAAAAAAATAGTGGAGACCGAGCACTTCAAAGGCTTACAGTTTAATCAACCTTGTGGAATAAATGAGAGAAGACAAAGAGAAGGGATAACTCAAAATGTAGAGCTCAAAGCACTAAGAAATCTATATTAAAAACATAGAGCCTGAAACCATGAGATTTGCTACATTTACCTAAGTTATAGCAGATATAATGGACAGAAAAGAAGTTGTGTGTTGTGATTCATGTAGTGAAGTTTAAAGATATAATTTCAACCCACCAAACATGCATGTGCATTAACAAATCAATGCAAATGAATCTATAGGCAAGTATGAAATATTCTGGCATCTATTGTTACATGAATTCAGAGGAGAAAATAGACAAAATGAATGAAAACAGGAAATAACACATTGTAATACTTAAAAGGGGGAATTACCACTACTCTTGTGATATTATGCAAAACCTATGTAACTAAGTGATACGGTCTCATAAAAATATTAGCCTTTCTTTGCAGCTTTCAGAACCCTTATTCAGTGTTGCTACTCCCTATTTATAAGAAGAGGGAGTGCATTATCAATCAGGATATAGTACAAAATATCCCTCGGCAATGTCTCAGTTGTCAGATCAACTTGTTGTCTCGGCTAGGGAAGGATCTGTGTACAAAAATAGTAAATGCTTCATAAAGGAAAGCACATCATAAGATCACAAAACAGATGAAACATTAATGCAATATCTTCATTCCCATCCCTGTCATTACTTCGGCTTCAGGCTGCATCTAGTTCATGGTATGGTCTCCTGTGTTGCTCAGCTAACTCTTGCCATTTCTGCCTTTAGTGCCTTCGGCATTAACCTTGGAAGTGGGTAACAAAGAACCATTTCTGAGCCCACCCATACTTGTTTTTGAATGCTCCCTCTTCTTGATTTACTGCTACAACTGCTTTCAGCGCTGACCCTGTCATTTCTGCCTTCAAAATCCTGTTGAACACAATTAGTGCCCTGATCTAGCCTGGGGTTGCATATTACAATGTAATAGAGAAGACTCTTTAGCGCTAGATTTTTATCTCCGAAAGAGGCGATTATTTGTTTTTATTTCCCCCTTAGCCCCTTTTATTATAGCCCCTTTTTTATTTTTCTTCATATGACCAGGGGTTGGAATCAAGGGCTTAGCCCTTCGGGCACTAAGACTTTCAACAGCTATGTGGGCTCCTTTTTCCTTTTATAACTTGAATCACCTTTGATTTCCCCTTATGCCGCATTGGCCAATGTCCTAGACATGAAATCCTTATCAAATAGACCGCAATCACTTATCGCATTCGGGGGGTCCTCTTTCCTTATCGCAATCACTGTCAAGGAGGAGTATCGGCAGAAGAATAAGCCTTCACTTCATGTGATCACTAATCGTTGATCCCAAGGTGACGTCATCACTGCCATGTGTCCCCTTGTGAGTGGTGACATGTGTCACCCAGAAATGATCCCATAGGACCCTTGAAAACGGTGAAACTGAGTGACATGTGTCCACCCGTACTTCCATGTCAGTGTTTGTACTGCCACGTAATTGATGACCAGCTACCATGTCAACTCTGAGGACCAATCATATGCTGCCACATGGCCCCCTAGAGAAGAGAGAAAATTCCTGCCTGGTCCCTGTTTTTCCATTGATTTCCTTTGTAAACTGATTTCGGCCTTCCCCGATGCATTTACATTGGATCGCAAAATCTACAGTTCATAGGGTTTTGGGAGCAGTAGTCCCTCTGATCGTCGATACAATGATATCCAGGACTACAAGATCATGGAATTGTAGGATGCAGGATCGCGTGCCTGCGGGATGCGAGACTGTGATGTGGAGGACCGTGATATGCGGGACTGCAGGACTACAATATGCTGGATTGTGATATGCGAGACTATGGGATGGCCGATTTCCATACCGCCACATAGAGGAAAGAGAAATGGGTTGCCTGACCTTGGTTTTTCATGGAATTTCCTTTGTTAATTCATTTCAGAATTCCGTGGCGCTTTTACACTGTATCGCAAAATCGGCCCCCACACGGTCTTCGAATGAAAACCCCTCCAATCACCGATATCTCCTACTTTGTTGATATGATGATGCACCAATTCCATGTGGAGGAGAGAGAAGGGGGCGGCCCGATCTTGGTTTTGTTCCACATTTCCTTTGTAAATGATTCTCGGCCTCCCCCAGCGATTTAACACTACATCGCACAATCACCCCCAGCAAGGTTTTTAGAGTGGTAGCCCTTTGCTCCATGGATATGTAGATGCACCAATTGTCGATATTGCGGGATGTTTTGTGCCTGAGGCCCCTGACTTCTGATATCCTGATAAATGCTCTACCTGTACCTACCGATTCCCGATATGCGATATCAGTGATCGGAGGATCATTGTTTTTGCACCCCGCCAATATCCCTTGCTTGCTAGAAAGCTTGATCTGTGATTTTGATTTGTCTTAGACCTACGATTGCGATTTGTCTTCATCCCTTAGTGTTTTTTCTTTGTTTTTTAGGTCTTCCAAAGGTAACCTTCAACAGGATCTAACTTCTGATCCAGGAGTACTTTTCTTTTTGGACATCTATATACCATTGGAAAGCTCTTTCTGAGCACTATGCAATGGAGAGGGTCCAGTCTAGCTCTAATAGCTTCTGTGGCTTAGGAAATGGCTTCAGCTTCACTATTCTTATGCATCCTAGACAACTGATCATTTGCAAAGCAATGAGTGAGCAATAAGTGACAACATTGGCTCCACCTAGGGACAATACCTTGCTAGCAAGGTGCTGAGAACCTGCACACTGCGAACTACTCCTTTGAGAATGGAGTCACTTCTAATCAAAAGATAAATTTCATGAAAGTAGAAATTTTTACATAAAATGAAAATTCAAATAAAAAATTCAATACACACACCATATATTTACAATGAGTGTAAGACATGTACTTCTAATTTTGAAAAAAAAAATTGAGGAGCTGACCATTTACTGGTAGTTCCAACAATTCAACATCCAAGTTTTCAAGCAAATATGTGTTGTTCCCTCTCTCTTCTATAATCCTAAAGGGGTCAAACCATAGTGGATCGAATTTTCCATGTTTTCCTTTGTCCCCCCATCGGACATCCCACCTGAGAACTAGATCTCCTAGCTGAAGAGGTTTGTCCTTGGCCTTCTTGTCAAACAAAGATTCATCTTTTGTTGGTAATTGGACAGTTTGGCCTCCACCTGTTCTCTATTTTCCTTAAGCTCAACCAGTTGATTTATCCTTCTTGTAAATGTGCTTGGCTCTTCCTCGGCTTCTTGTAGCAACCTTGCTACTGGAATTGCTAGTTGGATCGGGAAGACATCAATATTCCCATACACTAGATCAAAAGGTGATTTTCCAGTGGATCGTTTAGGCATTACTCGGTTGGCCCATAGAGCAAACTTTAGTTGGGAGTCTCATTTACTTTGATTTTCAGTGATGGTCTTCTTCAACACCCTCACCACAAATTTGTTTGAGGACTCAACCAAGTCATTTCCTTGAGGGTAGTATGTAGTGGAGTGCCCAATGGTGATATTGTATTTATGGCAGAAGCTAGTGAACTTAGCAGATTTGAATACCTGAGCATTATCAGTGATGATTTTTAAAGGACAACCAAAGCAAGATAGTATGTTCTCCTCCATGAATTTTATCACCATTGATTTTGTAGCATTTCTAGTTGGGATGGCCTCTACCCACTTGGTAAAATAGTCAGTGGTTGTTAATATCCATTTGTGTTGGCCACTGGATGGTGGATTGATCTCCCCTATGAATTCCAGTCCCCACGATCTAAAAGGATCCTCCACATTCATAGGAATTAGTGGGAGAGGGGAAAACTTCTATCTTTCAAAAAACATTTGCCATTTCTTGCACATCCTGACTCTAG
The DNA here is from genome assembly GCA_000404065.3 of Pinus taeda. Lineage (NCBI taxonomy): Eukaryota > Viridiplantae > Streptophyta > Pinopsida > Pinales > Pinaceae > Pinus > Pinus taeda. The sequence goes on along the minus strand of APFE030721575.1, from coordinate 94,721 downwards.
AATGAACATCCCCAAGCAACGTAGGCCAGTAGAATCCAACCTTGAGTATTTTGTGTCTCTTGGTCTTCTAACTATAATTCCTTGCACACAATCCTTCATCAAACTCTCCAATCACTTTATGCGTCTCTCCTTCCACAAAACATAGCAACAATACCCCAACAGGGTCCTTCCAGTAGAGTAGGCCATTAGATATGATATATTTATGAGCTTGCAATATCAGGGTTCGATACTTGGATGTATCCATCCCCAACGAACACCTTAGGAATAAGAGGTAATGAACAAAGTTCTTATAACATGGTGATCCCTCGTATTTGGCATAGATTTTATGCTCATATGTTTTAATACTGCGCTGGTGATCCTCTGGTCTACCTTCCTCTGTAATCAGGTTGAACCCTAGTGCTTGGAAACTGGATTCGGATAAAACCTTGGCCAACCCATGGCCTTTAATGAGCTTGGTAGGCTTTATTTCTAACTCGTATTATTGTATTTTAGCTATCCATCTACCCCTCTTTCCTTCATTGTCTCCTTGCACTGGGATGTCCTTGATTGTTGTTGTTGGGACAAACATTGTGATTTTCGATTGCAACACATACGTGTGAATTGCCTTCAAAACCTTTACCAGTGAATAGCCTTGTTTCTCCAATAAATTATATTTTAGCTCAACGTCCCTTAGGACTTGGATGAAGAAGGTGATGGGTTGTTCATAACCCGCTTTATTTTTCTGTAGCAGCATTGCGGCAATGGTATGTGGAGAGGCAAAAGAAAAGATGTAGAAAGGCATATAGTAGTTGGGGCTGGCTAATACTAGGGTTTTAGCCAAAGCTTCTTTGATTCTACTAAAATAATCACTGGGGACAGGGCTCCACTTGACTTCATTTCCCTTCTTGAGCATGCTTGTAATACTCTTGACTATCTCTGTACAGTTGGGTATAAATCGCCTTAAGAAATTTATTCTCCCCAAGAAGACTTGGACTTATTTCTTATTCCTAGGCAGAGGAATGTGTTTGATGACTTCAACTCATTTAGGATCGATATCCACACCCTCTTGTGCTACTATATGTCCTAGCATCTTCCCCTCACTTAGGTCGAACTGAGATTTCTTAGGATTCAGGGAGAGACCATATCTCCTACACTTCTCAAAGGTGAGTTTTAAGTGGAGGATGTATTCCTCCTCAGTCTTGGAAAATAGTGTGATGTCATCCAAGTAGACCACCATGACTTTTTCTTGCTCCCCCACGAAATCTATGTCCATGAATCTCTAAAATGTGGCCCCTACATTTATCATCCCAAAAGACATGCGAGCATACATGAATGTTTTGCAAGGGGTGGTGAAAGTGGTCTTTTCCTGATCCCCGGGATGAACTACCACTTGATTGTATCCAGAGAACCCATCCATCATGGACATTCTGGCTTAACCAACCACCTTTTGCAATATATTATCCATCTTGGGCAGCAGATAGTTGCCTTTCAAAGACGCCCTATTTAGATTCTGAAAGTCTACACATCGCCTTATCTATCCATTGTTTTTTCGGACCAGGACCAAATTCACTACCCACTCAGAGTATCTTAAAGGTACTATGATATTTGCCTGGAGAAACTTCCTTACCTCCCTTTCAATGGACAGGAGTAAGAGTGGATTTATCTATCTGAGTTTCTGCTTGCAAGGTTTCGTTCCGCTTTTCAAAGGAATCTTATGTTGTATGATGTTAATGTCAAACGTTTTCAAATCATCATAAGACCAAGAAAAAACATCTTTGTAGGTTTTGAAAAGATCTAAATACCTCTATTTGTAATGCAAGGGGATTCCTTTTGACAGATTTATCATCTGGGGCTCCTCCTCTAAACCAATGTTGCAATCTTGTACTTGATCATCCATCTCAGAAGCCATTTGTTTGGTGATTATGTCATCTTTATTAAAAAGCCTTTCTAGTGGGAAGAGTCCATGAGGGATAGTATTCCCTTTCAGTTGAGAAATTTTGTTCCCAGCCACTGCATCTTTCCATGAACTTGCTTCTTTATCTGCTTATTATTCTTCTTGTTCTTCTTGATTGATGGCAGAGTTAGAAAACTCCCCAACGACTTCTATGAATCATTTCACTTACTCGTCATCTTTGAACACCTTCCAATGATTGATGTTATCAGGTATGGAGGGTCTACACTTGACTTCCACCTCATATATGAGGAGAGGATTTTGAGGAGGCCTGAAAGTGCTTGCAACTACAACAAGGGAGTCAGCCATTATATTTCCTTCTCCAGGTAGAAATTAGATATTAAAAACCAGGAATAAGTTTTCAATTAAATCCTACACTTCATTGTGGTAGGTCCTTAGTCTGGGGTGTTTTGCCCGGCATTGATTTCTGATTTGTCTTATGACCAGCTCAGAGTCTCCATAGATTGTTAGGCATCAATATATATATATATATATATATATTTAGTCTGTAACCCAAGGAGCAGTGCTTCATACTCTACCACATTGTTAGCTGCTTCGAACTCTAGCTTGAATGAGAGGGGTATCAGGCGACCCTCAGGAGATACCAACAATACTCTTGCCCCATTTCCCTCTTTTGAATTGGCTCCATCAAAATATAATTTCCATACTTTGCTTTCACTTGCATGCTGATGTTCTAACAACCATGTTAGGTGGACTGATGTTTCTTCTAAGATAGACTCATCTTCTTCTAGGAGTAGACATGATAGGTCACTTTCTTTTCCATACATTGGGGAGTTTTTTGAGCCTTTAGCTGAGGTTACTATTTTTACAAACCTGGATTCTCTATATAGCCCCCTTTGTTCTCTTCCAAAGGTGGGAATGGTGGCATAAGTTAGATCCAACTTGATAGAGCCCCCACCTTCAAACCCCAAGATCTAGATAGCAGCATGTCAAAACGACGAGGTATATCTTCCACTACCATGTCCATTAACATGCTCTTCACTAGGATCTGAGTCAAGTTCACCACCAGAGCCTTTATCATTCCCAAACATTTGATCCTCTTGGAGTCAAAGGAGTATAAGTCCTTGTAGGGCCTGTTGATCTGCAAGCCAAGTTGTTCCATTACTTCTAATGGCATGAGGTTGTGGGAGGCTCTGGAGTCCAACATGAAATTATGCAAAAGAAGGACTTGGATTCCCAAGGTCACATAGAAAGGTGCAGTAGAAGGATCAATTTATTCCACATGCAGCCCAAAGAACACCATTAGCCTCTCTTCCTGAACATTTAGAGAATCATGGGTGGGTGATGAGACTGATGGATGCATGAATTGAGATACCTAAGATTTATAGGTAGGCTACTTCAGAATCTCAGTCAATGGAACATAAATATTTACTTTTTAAGCTCCTTTTGAATGTTGAATGTATATTGGATCTTTTCTACACCTCCTAGCTCTACTTCTCCTTCACTACCACGAGTATTTTTTCTACAGAACATGTGCCTCCTTTGTTGTGTGCCCCTCTGAGCTATTTCTTTTCTTATTCAAGGGGATTTTTACCCTAGCAGGTCAAGATTTAGCTTACCTTTCCCTTTATTTGGTACCGAGGGAATAGTTTGGGGGGAAATTGCTTCTTGTTGTTCTGGCTCCCTTAACCTCTTTCTTCAAGATCTTAGATCGTACCTTTGGTGTAGATGTGCTTGCATGAAATCTGAAAATTGTTTACAATAATAATCTATATCTTCCTATTTTTCTGTAACTTGTTTCTCTATCATGATTGGCCTCCTGGTGAGCCATATTTCCATGTTCTTCTTCAGAGAAAGCACAATATAAGTTTTCTTGCATCCCTTGTGTATCTGACCATTGTTCATTGAGATCATATTCTAAATACAGAGTATGAGAGATCTGATCCGGTTGTTCCTTTCTTTCCCTTGGAAGTATTTGTGATGGAGGCCTTCTATATTATGGGTTATATCCATGGATTTTGCCTTGAGCATTCTGTTTGGAGAGAATATTGTTCTCAATTTCGATCTTTCCAACCTTATGTGACAAAATCCCGATGATTTTATCCAGCTCCTCCAACTTTAGGTTTGGTAATTCTCTAGTTTGACTAGAGGAGGAAACTTCTTCTTTACCTCTTCCATTCCTAGTGGTTTCCTGCTTTCCACTTGACTTCCTTATTGAGGCAAAATTTGCTTCTACTTTAATAGTATTGATATGGAGTTGATCTAAAGTAGGATACTTCCTTTCTCTTAAGGTAAAACCAAAGTCGGATTCAAAGGCTCCCAAGTAAGCTACATGAGCAGTAGCTGGAGGAAGCTTTATCTCAGCAAGAAAGTTATACTACTTATTGAACCTCTTATTAAATTCTAAGATATCCTCCTTTGGCTTCTTCCTGATGGCATTGAACTTTGTGAGGAGGTACTCGTGATTTCTCTTCTCACCCCACTTTTGTGTGAAATAGGTTTCAAGTTCCTCCCAAGTGGTTATGGAGGCATTTGGTAGGGATTTAAACCATTTTCTGGCTTCTCCATCAAGGGATTGTACAAAAAGTCTCAGGACCACATCCAGTTGTTCTACATTCAGGTTCTTAGCAAAAGCACAGAAGGCCTGAATGTGTTTATGAGCAAAATTTTCATCTTCCCCATTAAACCTAGGCAGAAGCTTTGAGTAGTCTTGGGGTATAGCACTTAGGGGCTGAGGTAAATCAAGAGGTGCATACTTATTTAGAAAATATCCTGGAAGAGCCATTTGAATTAAAGGAGGGGGATGAAGATTTAGCTAAGGAACTTGGGTCGAACCACAAGGTTTTGAGTGGCTGGACTGGAAGCAGGGTATGTCAGGATCTTAGGAGCCAATCCTGAATAGTGATCAATAGTGGGCTGAGAACTGGAGGAGGAAGTTGCAAAGGCTAGTAGATGGTAGCACAGGCAGGGGGAGTTTTCTCTTTCCAAACTTTCCTGAAAATTATTTTTTCAGGGTCAAATACAAATGGGGCTTTTTGCTAAGAGGTGTCTGAGCAAGTATGAGGCCTTTTAAAAGCCAGGGTGATGAATGATAATGAGGGGGATATGGAGTCGCCAAGGTGATGTGAATGCAATCAGAACAGACTTCACTCACGTACATGAAGGGTGCTCAATTTGTCATATTCCATGGAAACAATACTTCAATACGTTCCCTGACAACGTTGCAGAAGATGTTGTAGCTCCCAGAGACAACCTTAGATTTCTTACAAGACCAGTGCTTGGGTACATCTAGATTGGTGTGTCTCAAATGATTCTCAGGAAGGAGGAGACATCACCCATGTTCTACACACATATATAATAGGCATGAGTTGGTTCTTTCATCCAAATATACAAGTAAGGTATTTCAGTATTTCTACACATACAAAATTCCCAGAAATATAACATAAAATAGTTAAGGTCGAGCATTTCAAAGGCTTACAATTTAATTAGCTTTGTGGAATAAATGAGCTCAAATCACCAAGAATTCTATATTAAAAACATAGAGCCTGAAACCATGAGATTTGCTACAATTATCTAAGTAACAGGTAGATATAATGGACAAAAAAGAAGTTGTATGCTATGATTCATGTAGTGTAGTTTATAGATATAATTTCAACCCACCAAACAAGCATGTGCATTAACAACTCAATGCAAATGAATTTGTAGGCAAGTATGAAATGTTATGGCATCTATCGTTGCATGAACTCAGAGGATAAAATAGAAAAAATGGATAAAAACAAGAAATAACACATTGTAATAATTAAAAGGGGGAATCACCGCTACTCTTGTGATATTCTGCAAGATCTATGTAACTAAGTGATACAGTCTCACAAAAATATCAACCTTTCTTTCCAACTTTCAGAACCCGTATTCAGTGTTGCTACCCCTTATTTATAAGAAGAGGGGGTGCATTATCAATCATGATATAGTACAAAATATCCCTGGGCCGAGTCTCAGCTGTCAAATCAGCTTGTTGTCTCGGCCATGGAAGGCTCTATGTACAAAAACAGTAATTTCCTCGTAAAGGAAAGCACATCAAAAGATCACAAAATAGATGAAACATTAATGCAATATCTTCACGCCCATCCCTGTAATTACTTCGACTTCAGGCTGCATCTAGTTCACGGTATGGTCTCATGTGCTGCTTCGCTAACTCTTGTCATTGCTGCCTTTAGTGCCTTCAGCAGCGAACTTGGAAGCCAGTCACAAAGAGCCATTTCTGAGTCTGCCCATACTCGGTTTTGAATGCTCCCTCTTCTTGATTTACTGCTACAACTACTTTCAGCGCTAATCCTATCATTTCTATGTTTAAAGACCCGCCTGAAATAATCGACGCTCTGATTTGGCTTGGGGTTGTGTATTACAATGTAACAGAGAATACTCTCGGGCATGGGCTTTTTATCTCTAAAACATGCGATTTTCCCCCCCTTAGCCCCCTTTATTATAGCCTCTTTTTTAATTTTCCTCATCTGACTGGGGATTGGAACCAGGGGCTTAGCCCTTCGGGCACTAAGACTTTCAACAGCTTTGCGGGGGCCTTTTTCCTTTTATAACTTGAATCGACTTTTATTGCACCTTATGCCGCATTGGCCGATGTCCCAGACGCGAAATCCTTATCAAATAGACGACAATCACTTATCCCATCCAGGGGGTCCTCTTTCCTTATCGCAATTGCAGCCGAGGAGGACTATCGACCGAAGAATAAGCCTTCACTCCATGCGATCACTGATTTGAGGGTGACATCATCACTGCCACATGTCACCTTATGAGTGGTGACATGTGTCACCCATAAATGGCCCCATAAGACCCCTGAAAACATTGAAACTGAGTGACATGTGTCCACCCGTACCGCCATGTCAGCATCTGTACTACTACGTGTCCTCTGTACTGCCACATCACTAATGATGTCAGCTACCATGTCAGCTCTGAGGACCAAACATATTCCACCACGTGGTTCCCTGGAGGAGAGAGAAAATTCTAGCTCGGTCCCTATTTTTCCATTGGTTTCCTTTATAAATTGATTTTGGCTTGCCCCGACGCTTTTACATTGGATCACAAAATTTGTAGTTCGTAGGGTTTTGGGAGTGTCCCTCCGATCTTTGATACACCGATATCGCAGAACTACGGGATTGCGAGGCTGTGGGATGCAAGATCGTGGGACTGTGGAATGCGGGATTGCGGGATGCGGGGGACTGCGATATGCGGGATTCAAATATGCGGGACTACGATATGTGGGACTGCGTGATGGTCAATTTTCATACCACCACGTGGAGGAGAGAGAAAGGGGCCACCCAACCTTGGTTTTTCATGGAATTTCCTTTGTTAATTCCTTTCAGCATTCCTCGATGCTTTTACACTGTATCATAGAATCGGTCCCTGTGTGGTCTTAGAATGAAAACCCCATCGATCACCAATTTCTTGGACTTTGCCAATATGCCGATGCATCGATTCCATGTGGAGGAGAGAGAAGGGGGCATCCTAGTCTTGGTTTTGTTTTGCAATTCCTTTGTAAATGATTCTCGGCCTCCCTTGGTGATGTAACACTACATTGCATAATCGACCCCCCGCAAGGTTTTTAGAGTGGTAGTCCTGTGCTCCGCTGATATGTCGATGCATCAATCATCGATATTACGTGATGTTCTGTGCCCAAGGCCCTTGACTGTCGATATGCTGATAAATGCTCCGTTCGGACCCATTGACTGTTAATATGCGATATCGGCGATCGACGAATCCTTGTTTTTGCACCTCGCCAATATCCCTTGCCTTCCCGAAAGCCCGATCTACGATTGCGATTTGTCTCAGACCTCTCATTGTAATTTGTCTTCATGCCTTAGTGTTTTTTCTTTGTTTTTTGGGTCTTCCAAAGGTAACCTTCAACAGGCTCTAACTTCTGATCCAGGAGTCCCTTTTTTTTGATCTTCTATATACCATTGGAAAGCTCTTTCCAAGAACTATGTAATGGAGAGGGCCCAATCAAGCTCTGATAGCTTTTGTGGCTCGGGAAATGGCTTCAACTTCACTGTTCTTATGCATCCTTGACAACTCATCATTTGCAAATCAATGAGTGACAACACCTGCTTTCATTTGAAATCTTCAACTGTAATGTTCACAATTGTTTGGTTGATTCTAGCATGGCAGCCAACATCATGCCACTCTCCACTGCTAGAAATATCAATGTGTAGTGGAGAAAGACATCCACTTAGATCATCCAACTTGATTGAACATCTGTAACAACCATTCGTGAACTTTGGGATGTGATTATTCGATTATCTCACGATGACTGAGTTCACCAGTGCATAAACATTATTGTTGTGGACATATAGGAAGTGTATGGCTTACTACTCAGCAGATACTGGTCCAACAAGCTAAATAAATACTTTGCTATAGACTAGTCACACATGTGGCTTTCGTACAAGGGTAAAAACAATCAAATCCGGGTGTTATCTAAGAGATATATGAGGCACAATGTCACTCCCATCAATGGCGAAAATAAACTGTTGGCCTTCGCAGAGCTCATGTTCGGAAACTACCTCTTGGAAACAACGCTGGGGTGTTATCCTGTGTGGCTAGCTCCAACCCCACCAGACACACAGTTGGGTCTCCTTCCTTGCCCAACTGATGGAAATGAAACATGTACAATACATTGTAACTATAGTAGCAATAACAATAGTGACAACAGTAGTAGTAGTGCAAGTGCGTCGAACAGTTCATGTACAAACGAGTTGTGGATCATGTACCTTGATGGATCAAAGACACAGGATGGTTCAGGAGTCGGGTGTCTCTTGATTGACCCAAATAATAGGAAAAAAATTATTTCAAGCAGCTTGGAGTTTGAGTGGACGAACAACATTGTTGAATACAAAGCACTCGTGTTGGGCTTGTAAAAGGCCATTAGCCTCAACGTGGTCATGCTCAAAGTGGTAGGTGATTCGGAAATAATGGTACGACAGGTATGTAACACCATTCATTTTTTATCACCACATCTTAAAATTTACCAGCAAGAGGTATCGCAACTGATCTCTAACTTCCAAGCATTAAGAATTTCACTATTGTATCAAGAACGCGTAATGCAGCTACCAATGCTTTTACAAACGTAGCTTCTAGAATGTCACCGCTTAGGGATAGATTCACTGTTGAAAATTTGTATAGACTAGCTATCCTAGATAACGTAACTAATTTATGCGTATTTGATTATGATCAATAGATACTGAATTTCATGGCCAACGCTGATACCTTCAAGGATGCAACGATAAACAAAGATGAGCACGACCGATATTTGCAAGCCGGGGAATATATCAAGAAAGTCCACATCATCCCTAGGGGTGTGGCATCTTTGGAAAATATCTATGACTTGCAAGAACGCTTTCAGGGGTCGAGGAACAAAAAAACCCATAGCTCTACCATGATGCACGAAATAATCAACTTGGGAACAGAACAAGATCCGAAGTTTGTCAATCTTGGTACGTGCTGCATGCAGCAGGAGTAGCAAGCCTTTGTCCACTTGTTCAAACAATACCTGGATGTGTTCACATGGAAATATGATGATCTGAAAACTTACAACACGCGAATAATCCAACACATCATTCCGATCAAAGAAGGGGACAAGACATATTAGCAGAAGTTGAGGAATGTACATCTGTCAATTGAACCCCTCATACAGAAAGAACTCACCAAGTTGTTGGATGCACGGATCATAAACAGAGTTCATCATTCTACATGGGTTTCAAATCTTGTTCTTGCATGAAAGAAGTTTAGGGAAATCTGCTTGGTGTTGATTTCCGGAACTTGAACTGTGCCTTGGACAAAGAAAACTACCTTGTACCATCTATGGAGCACATTCTGCAAACAATATCTGGGCACAAATGTTTTCCTTACTTGATGGGTTTTCAATTTATAATAAGGTTCTGGTAACTGAACCTGATAGACTCAAAACTACCTTTCGTACTAAGTGAGGTATGTTCGCATAGAGACGAATTCCATTCATGCTTGTGAATGCAGGCAAAACCTTTCAGCGCTCTATGGACATTGCCTTCCGTGGACTCATCAGACAGAGTGTAGTGGTGTACCTCGATGATGTTGTTATATCTTTGAGATGATAATGGTAAGCTATCATGCCAGCGCATCTAAGATAGTTGTTTTGGGCATGGAGGACCAATGAATGAAACATATGTAACACTCTAATGCCTAACCTTGTGAATAATTTTAATACCAAAGCATAGGGATGCTATAAAATTTCACACAGTGAAATAGCTTGTATGATGGTGAGCAGAAACAAAGAAATAATATGATTATCACAGTTTTCAAACTTAAAATTAAATAATCATAAGTGGGAAAACCTTTAAACGATGTTCAGAAGGTTTAAGAGAATATGCTTATGCTTACAAAAGATGTTGATGATTTATTGATTCAAAGGGAATTAATTAAACAGACAGTCCATTAATTCATTCTCTTTATAGATTATCACTTTAGGAGCTTATAGGAATAGATTGAAACACAATTATTCCTACCTAGTTATCTCTGTAAGACATAAGAATATGAAGAAAAACATAATGAGTAATACTGGAAAACTTACAGGAAACACAAATTGTGCAAAACATAATTTAGAATCCTTTGCTTTGTATTAAGGATCCAGAAAAGTCAAGTACATGAAATGTTTAGAAATGCTTCATCAACGGTGAAACCCTTAGTAACTCTTGAAGAGAGTTATTTATATAATAGTAGAACTAAGAAAATATCTTAAGCTATTTTTACAAAAATAGATTATTATAAAATCAAAATAAAGATTGCTAGTTGATCTGGCTATTTTGACGCTGCTCTGTTGGTGACTATCACTGAAAAAAAATAAATTGAAAATTGTTGAAGTTGGCTTACTGTTCCTCCAAAAGCTTAATGTTGTTTGATTTTCACGGTGGATGTCATATTTTCTAATGACCTTTCATCTGATACACTTTGACCTTGCTAACTTGTCAATATCCTTTGCTATGCTTTTTACTTTTAGTGTATATTTCAAATTTTTACTGTGTATTTCAACAATTAATCATTTAGTTTTTCCCATGCCTCAACTTCTAGTAGTTGGATATTGATCATCTTTTTGTATATTTCATTTCTTTGTCCTTTAACTGTATTTCTTTATCTGCCTCCTTTGTTTTAACATTTACTGTGTAAATTGTTTCTTTCTACTCTGTCTCTGGTTTAAACTCGATTGTCTGTTTGTACACAAAACTCCTGCTAAATGAATCCTTTTGAATACACTTCTTGAGAATATTGAAAAAACAGGTTTTTAACTATTATAAAAATTGTTTGTCCAGGTCTTATATGATCACCTGCAAAAATAAACCAATAGTTAATAAAAACACAGGTTGGCAGAGAGGTGATAAATGGCTTTATTTGAGCTGAGAGGTCTGTGGACGAAGTCATGGCAGTGTTTGGAAGGTAATCAGAGGTCAAATTCGGTTGCAAAGGTTCAGGGTGGCACAGGAAGGATTAGGCAGCGTTTAGTGAAAAAATGGTAAGTGAACAGTGGATGGTTTCAGCCTACGTGGGGAGGTAGTATTAAGGTTCATCACACTGCTTTTGGTTGGCGGGTGGCTTTTTCATGAGAGCACGCGAGTTAACGTAAAGCTACCACGTAACCGAAAGGGGTGTTGGGCCACCAAATTAGCATACATCTTCACTTCATTTTCACCATTATCCTCATTTTGTCACCTCATTTCATCACATTATCATTACATAACCCTATAATTCAATTACCATATGGGTTTATATTTTCATTTTCCAAAGTTATTAATTTCAAGTATTTAAAGTGAATTTATGATTAAAAGTTAGAAAAATAACATGTATTTGCTTGTACCTAAAGGTGGAATGAGTTTGGTGACATGTGTAGGGGATTTGGAAGGCTCCAAGATACTCTTATGTGGCCTCCAAGACTCAAATTCGAATTCTCTTGAAGATTTGAAGGAGATTTGGGTTAGGGCTCAAGCATATCTCATGGAGAAAAATCATGGATAAAGGAATATGTGTCTCATATTGGTTGTAACCATATGAGGGATTAGTGGATCCCCATTAATGAGATAGTTTCTTAAATTTTTGTACAAATAGGAGCACCTCCTCCATTCCAAAACGAGGACTCTTGGAGCATGTATCCAACTTATGATGGAATAGAATAAAGTTTCATTTTACATAGATTTCCATTCTATAGTTTTAGATATAAATTGTCTTAATGTAGTATATCAAATAACTTGTCACTTTGTTCTTAAGAGAATTGAGCTCACTCTGAAAAGATCAAAGAAACATTTTATTTCATAATAGATCTTATTTCATTTAGTTTCCTAGATGTTTGAGGATTTGTTTGTGATTGATGAATAGGTTTTAAATTAAAATCTTATCAGCATATGAGGAGAAAACCAAGGGTCTAAGTTAGGCTCTCTCTCTATTTGATTTGCATGATAATTGAAATTCATTCTTTTGCTTTTAAGTTTCAAGTTATTTCATTTCTTATGCTTATGAATGAATCTTAGTTTAGTTTGGATCAGTATACGAGGGGAAAATCAAGGGACTAGGTTAGTCTCTCTCTCTCTATTTGAATCTGAACAACAATTAAAATTTATTCTCTTGTCTTTATTTCAAGTTTATAGTTTTATGTAATCAATGATTTCTTTTCAATCTATAATATTGTAGGGAAGGACAACCAGGACTTCCTCAATTAGGAGCCTCTTCCCTTGCATATTATATTGAATAAAAAATCATTTAGTTAGACATAGAGTTAGTTGCCTACTCCTGCATATATTTTGTTGGCATCATCACAAGCTTACGAGTATCCCTGGTTGATAATTTAATGAAAGCAACTTAAGAAATTCAATTGCCTAACAAGGGGCCCAAGCAAAACCACGAATCTCGTGTGCTCTTGGGATTTTAACTATCGGACATCGGGAGCGCGCAATATGGATACGTGTCATTAGATCTGGGGGTGAAAGATCTAACGGCTATCGCGTGGTGAATTTGCACGGAGGTGAATCAGGCAGAGATTAGTGGGGCCTGGGGGGATTAATTACGCTTAACTGTAATTAAATAATGAATAAGGCAGGGTTAAAAACATAACGAGCGGGTTTTAATACAGTGGGATCGAGGTTAAAAAGTAGTTGGGTTTGTTAACCGCACCAAGGGGGTAGGTTAAATGGGTTTTGTATCAGGAAAATGGTGAATTGCAAAGTCAATTAAAATAAAGTGGGGGGAAGACAAAACTTAGGATAAATGGGTTTTATGGGTTAAAAGGGTTTTGTCAAGATATATATGAATGACAGAGTTAAAGTTAAATAATGCGGGGTGAAACAAGACTTAGGCTAAAGGGGTTTTAGGGGTTTTTTAGGTGAAATAGGGAAATTAATAAGGGGAAAGTGATTTTTTCAATGGGGAAAGGGTTTCACACTAGGGAAAAGGGGTTTTGGGTAGGGAAATGACCTTTAGAGGGTAATTTGCTAGGAAAATGTGTGAAACCAAAGGGCAAGGGTGAAAATGAAGGGAAAAGGGTATTTTCATAAGAAATGATGGGATAATGGGGAAAGTAGTAAGTATGTAGTGGGGGATGAAATGAAACGAGGGGAAGTTAATCAAATCATCTAATGAACATATTTTCACTTTCATAACTACCCTTGCACACTGAAACATTGGATCGAGCATGATGAATGTGCTTATGCTTCACCAACCTTTTACTTCTGCAACCCTTCTTCTACCTACCCTTTACTTACCCTAACATTTTTTCTTCACTTAATTGGGTGCATTTAAGCTAGTAACCCAATATTTCTTTTCATGAATAATCTACCTCTATACCTTATTCTCTCCATTGGCTCAGATTAAACTGCTGAGCCAATTTTATTTTTTACCTATAACAATCAATTTAAAACAAATCCAATTATGATTAAACTATATAATTGGATTAAATAAACTAGTGTGGCATCTCAACAAATTGCACACAACTATTATTTTCAAAAGTGAATTAGAGTAAAAGTAGTGGCATTTAGATTTGCAACACTTTCAGAGTTTATTGCTTTTTGCTTTTCTCTCTAACCTAACATTTTATTTTTGCCTTCATTTTTTAGGGCATCTATTCTAACATTTTCTTTGATATGGACATATCTATCAAAATATTTCGTAACATTTTTATTCAGTATTCTTTTTGTCCATATCCTAGCTTAACATTTTTTGAAATATATTTTATTTTTTTGAACTAATTTATTTTAACTTACCAAAACCAAAAAATGCTACAATAGATGTGACCGTATTTTTGCGAAAACTGGAAGACCACATATGCCATCTGAAGAAAAAATTTGAGCGATTTCGGAAATACTGGATTTCCTTGAATCCCAAAAAGAGCATATTTGCAATGTCTAAGCGGAACCTCCTTGGACACATCATTGCCAAGAGCGGGATCAAGGTTGATCTGGACCGGGTCAGGACTATCACACAGATACCTCACGTAGCGAACAAGAAAGCGATGCAGTCCTTCTTGGGAAAAATAAACTTCCTTCGGAAGTTCATCTCGTATTATGCGCAAATAATCAAACTAATGCAGCCATGATCAAGAAGGATGCAGATAACAATTGGGGCAAGAGGGAAAAGTACGCATTCACTCATATCAAGCAGGCTATTGCTAAAGTGCCTGCACTCTACAACCCAAATTTCAACAAAGATTGTCTGCTATACACCTTCGCCTCTAATGACTCACTCACTGCAGTACTCACTCAGAAGGATGAAATGAACGACGAACGTCCCATTTCTTTCATGAGCGCAAGCATGTAGGGACCCAAACTCAACTACCCCTCCATTGACAAACAAGCATATGCAGTATACAAGGTGGTGAAACACTTCAGACCCTACTTGTTGAAAAACCATTGCATATTCTATGTGCCTCACCCAGCAGTCCACTCAATTGTTGTACAACAAGAGTTGGGAACGACATGTGAACTAGATGACAGGGTTACAAGAGTATGATCTTGACATCAAGATAGTTCACAATTTCAAGGGTCATGGTCTCTGCAGACTCACAACTGAGGCAATACATGCACAGGAGGAAGAAGAAGGGCTCGTCAGTTGGGAGTAGGAAATTGAAATGTATGATGTAGTGCGAGCACCACCCACTGTAAATGGAAACTCTTGGTACATAGATGTGCACCAGTACCTTGAGCAGGGCACCATATCCTCTCATTTTTCCATTAGACAGAAGAGGGCATTGTGTCTCAAAGCTTTAGCTTACCATTTGGTGCACAAAGTGCTTTACAAAAATCACAACAACAAAATCTTGCTCAGGTGCCTGGAGGCACATGAATCAAATAAGGTTTTGCAAGACTTGCATGATGGACCAGTCAGGGGGTCACTTCGCGGGAAACACCACCACGCACAAAGTTATGCCATCCGATTTCTACTGGCCCACATTATTCAAGGATGCACATGCTTGCACCTTCAAGTTCTCGCTCTATTAGCGGTGAGTTGACAAAAAGTGAAGGTCGACAGCCCCACTGCACCTGGTTCATGTGACTGAAACATTCCAACAATGGGGCCTGGACATCATTGAGGAAATTTTCCCACATTTGTCGAAACAACAGTGCTACATTCTGACCACAACTGATTACTTGACGCGGTGGACAAAAGCACTAGTTCCGCTCAAGCAAGTGAACGACCAGGAAGTCATCACTTCCTCTAGCAGAACATCATCTCATGCTTTGACGTTCCAGTATCACTTTTGTTTGATAATGCAACGTAATTTTTATCTTTAAAGTTTTATTATTTTTCATTACAAAATGGTATTGTGCTAAAACACTCATCTAACTACTACCCACAAGAAAACGGTCTCACTGAATCCACAAACAAAAACCTTATTCGTATAAACAAAAAGATTGTTTACTTTGAGCAACGTAACTAGTACTCTGCCTTGATGAATGATTTATGGGTTGACCACGTAACACCCAAACCCTCTCTGAATACCTCTCCATGCTTCCTGGTCTATGGTAAAGAATCCATCCTTCCGCCCAACAACTACTTGCCTGCACTTCAGTTGTCTCAAGAATCCCAAGGCAAGCCTTGCATGCTAGTTTGGCATAGGATGGATACACTTAAAAAACTACAAGGAGAAAGGATGAAAGAAAAAGAAAAGTTTACACTCCACCAGAACTGCATCGAGAGATGGTTCGACAAGAAGTATGTAGGGAAAGCCAACTTCGATGTTGGTGACTTAGTCTTGAAATGGGGTAAACCCCATGAAGACAAAGGCAAGCATACGAATTTCCAGTCCATATGGATTGGTCCGTACATAGTCAATGGCCAAGATCTCAAGCACTATTTTCAATAGGTCGAGTCGCGGCCCACACCATGTACATAGTCTGCTTATTGCTTTGTTTGCTTTGCTTACTATTTTTGTTTCATTTTGTTTTGTTTGTTTGGTACCTTGTTATTTTTGTTTTCCAGAAACAAGTTTTTCCCTCTACTAAGTTTTGGCTTTTGAATGAATATGTGGCTAAGATCTGAAGAGAATTGTGACACAGTAGCAGTTGGCCAGTCATGTGCCCATCTTCTCTATGCTTATTTATAACCTTCGGTTGATGAATTCTTAACGTGAAATAGGAGTCATCTGCAAGGGAAGATTGGGTCCAACCATGAACCTGTGTCCACACTGGGAGACCCCATGCCTATACTTAGTCTTCTTCTCTGTGTGATCAAGCTCATCCAAATAGTAGAAATGGAGAAGGGGAAAATATAAACAAGAAAACCTATGTCAGAGGTCTTACATGCTTCTCTGAAGGAACAACCTCTTCTTCTCTCAATAAGTCGGGAACCATATTCCACCCCACAAATAAATAAGTGCCTAGGCACAGTCCTCTTTAAAAAATACAACGACGAAATAAGAGAGAGGCTTCCTACACAGAGAGGTGAAGCATGCAACTACATCAGGGTACTAACTACACTTGCTGGCAGTGGAGCAATGTGTGTGTTCCTATGTGACTCCGTCGAGGTACTTTCCAGGCCTAATAGTAGTGGAGCAACACCAAAGATGAAAACTTATACTCTGAAATTTTTTAACTCACGAGCCAAATTACCCTTCCTGATTTCGAAACGTTGTGATCAAGCTAAAATTTTTGTTGTGTTTGACTGAGTTGGCAAAAGGTGAACCATGTCTATCCATGGGGTAAGTGGGGAAGCTGAAGTGACCTACACAATGATTCAATACTCCCTGAAAGACCAAGGCCCTGTGTTGTCAATGAACCAAAACAGAGAAGTTGGAATTCTACTAGTGTGTCGCCAAGTGTTGTAGCGACTATAACACTCTCCAAAATTTTGGCCCACATACAATTTTGGAGCCTCCCTTGAGTTTTCACTTGATGTTTGCAAGCACGCGGGCATACCACGTGGGCTTGTGTTGAGTCTTTGCACCGTCTTTTCTTGATCGTTCAACGGACAACTTTTTGCATGTTGGTCACAATGTCATGCTCGAAACCATGTTCTGGTCGTGCACAAGGTCTTCGCTTCGTGTGTACATGTTGTATTCACTATGTAAACATCCGTTGCACTCACAAACAAAGTTGTATGCACTATCACGCAAGCATCGTCGCGGTCTTTCAACGATATATCACAAGCGTCATGGTCGTTCAATGATCTACCACAAGCGTCACGCTTGTCACTTGCACCGTTGGTCAGTCATGTTGAGCATATGTTTTCTTGATGGTTTGAGGCTTCTTGTTGTCAAGTCATGTGAGTGTGTGTTTTCAAGGTTGTTTATGCACAAATTCACTCACTCACACACTTAGTCATTTTGCTGAAGTTTTGGTGATTGAATCACCCTTTAACAGTTGGAACTCCACTTTGCAATCGACTTGACCGACTGCCACCTAGAACAGAGCAGAAGTGTCCAACAAGCCATTTTAATCTGCATTGCCCATAAGTTGATCAAGCGACCCTCCTGTTGGTCAATGAGAGGGTTTGACCGGGTAATCACCCCGGGACTCACTCCCCTCAAAAATTGCGCAGAAGCTGCAGACCTTGCCCGCTCCACTAACTAAGGAAACTGCGTAGACAGGCCGGACAGACACCAAGTTCCCGTCCTTGTCTCCCGTTATAAATTGCACAATTTTTCTAGTGAGCCACTCAGTCAGCCATCTAGCTGCTCACCTAGAAAACTGCGTAGATTTCATGAGCAAGCCCCCCAGCAACCCACTCAGCTCAGAAACTATGCAGAGGTGTTTAGCAGGTCAGCCTCCTAGAAATTGCATAGTTTTTGTCTCCAACAACCCCGCATCCGGTTGCCAGCTCCCTCCAAGTATTGCGCAGTTTTTTCTGCTAAGCCTCCTGAAGCCCATAGCCAGCTCCCTCCAGTAATTGTGTAGTTTTTATTGCTAGGCCTCTCAATTTCCCACAGTGTCTCCCTCCAAAATTTACGTAGATATTTCCTCCAACCAAGCCAGATCCCGTGGACAGTTACTGCTGATCCGGATTGTCCATCTTAGTCTCCTAGTGACCTCTGAGCAATTTTCAAAAGCAGTGCTAGAAGCTCACATCCAATCTTGAAACTTGCCTTGTGCAGTTTCGCAGCCTTGTCCTCTCTCCTGGTCACTTGCATTAGAAAGAGAACGACCATGCATCATGGTAGACTAGGAGGTTTATGGATTTGATTTCGTCTCATCATGAGTGATTATAGATACAAGTACATGAATATACATGATAAGACGATAGATGGGATGAACAAGGAGAGTACATGCAAAAGGATGTGTTTGTTATCGAACGAATGAATGATGCATGCAAGGATATGTGTTTGTGAATGGACAAATGGACGAAAAAATGATGTATGCGAGGAGATGTGTTTGCGAATGGACAACCATGCGAAGATGTGTTCGTGAACAGATGAATGGACAAACATGCAAGGATGTGTTCACGGACAGATGAACGAACGAACATGTGAGGAGACATTTTCATGAATGGAGGGATATGTCAAGCATGCCAAAGTAAAAGCAAGGAGAAATGCACACATGCAATATCAAGCGAACCTAATGACCATCAAGGACTCCACACACCTTTCCATGTGGAGGTGAAGTTGTGATACACCAACAGGACATCCATCACTCAGTAGCACTGCAGCTCGACATGCACACCACCACCAGCATGAACATACCAACACTGTCATGTTGAGTCGTGTCATGAATCATGTTAGCCACATCACTATTACGGGCCATATTGTTGTCAATCAATGTAATGTAACGTGGAAGTCCAATATACCCACTTGTAATTTGAAGAGTCATGGTGTTGGGATTAGGTCCCCTAGGGTCAATTTTCGGGCAAAAGCCCAAGTTTTATTGTATAAAGATGTAAAGTATCAACAAATTGGGGTCGTGGAGCGCGTAGTTAGTTAAAGAATCATAAATGGTTTTACCCTTCTTTATGTAAGTTGAGTCATCTTTTTGAGGATCTATCCATGGTCCGTGAACCATGGGATTGTATAAATAGGTGTGTCTTAGGGTGTCTAAGGCAAGTAATGAAGTTTGTCTATGGGAGAAGTCTAGAGAATCAGTGCAGAAGAGTAGGAAGAAAGGCTCTACAATTGTGTGTACAGAGGCCTACTGTAGAGTCTGTAGCTAAGTGCGCGGACCCCTACAACTAAGTGCGCAGGGAAGTCTTGAGTCTATAAGTTGAACTACATATTAATAAAGAAGATTGTTGCAGAAATATTCGTGTTTATCTCTTTACTTTTGTTTTATATGAATACGCTTTATGTTGTGATGAATGATGGGTTTATAAAATAATGATGTATTGATGTGTGAATTTACACAATTATATTGTTATATGAACGCAATTGATGTTAACTGTTTACGTGAAGATTACCTTGTTGTCTATTGAAGTTATCAAACACTTAAGCCGATCTAAGTAATTACTAGGTCAAGAGTAATATTCGAGGCACATAAGTAGCAGATTAGTCTGTTCAAGGTCTGTGAAAGACAGTTGTAGACCTTCGGGGAGGTCTAGAGGCTGATTAAAGGGAATTATATCGATAAGCCATAAAGGCTTATCGATTTGTGCAAAGGAAAATTTAGGGCATAAAACGACATCACGCTAATCTCTGGGTGCAGAAACTTGGTTCCAACATCCCCCCATACTGCTTTGAGTGAGACTTCAATCTGTGGTCCGTGGATTGATGCCGAAAGGGCCAGTCGTGTAGGGATTTGTTTGGCGCAATTAACTCTGAACATGGGTCAATACCCACTAAGCCAACAAATGGTTTTGTTGTCGGGACAGGGATCTGCATAAAGAGATGTGTGATGTCACATTAGTGGAATCCGACAAAGAAAGAAATTAATAAGTGGTTGGATAGAAAGATCCATGAATTCGCGGAACAAGAGAATAGAAATTCGCACCTGACAAAAGAATAGTGTTTAGACATGTATCTATACATAGAAATACATGATTTTTTTTTTTTTTTTTTGCGTCTTCTCAATCGATCTATGTGAGTGGATCACTAAAATGGCAGATGCCAAGGAAGGTGGAGGCTTAATGGTTTAATAGTGTGGACCCCAGAGCTAGTGCGAAGGTTGGAAGCTTTTGAAGATAAGATCACACGCGCTCTCGATCACTGGCTTGATCGATTCATAGGAGGATTTGTGACAGAATTCATAATTGACACCTCAATTTTCTACAGTGAAGTAGAATGGTGCTTTTTCAAAGGACTGCGAGGTAAGTATTTGAAATCTTTGAATACTTGGATTAAAGTACTCTTGTGTGAAAAGTGGGTTATGCCACTACCTTGATGTTTGGATCTACGCGAAGTGGACGAATCTCTAGAAATCAGGAAAGAGCGGTCCTGAATGCAGTCCATTGATAGAGCATCCTTCGAGTGACAATGAGGGAATGGTACAACCCTCACCGCGAAGCATTGTACAGTTGATAAAGTAGGGTTTTCCACGAAACCTCATCTGCCCACACCACCTCCACCTTCACCTCCACAACATACACATTCACCCACACCACCTCCACCATTCAATATGTCGAATACCATGAAGTTGCCCGTTTTCAAGGGCCTGGGAAGTGAGGACCTGGATCAGTTTTGGTTCATTGTGAAGGCTATATGGATGGCACAGAATATTACAGACGATCATATAAATAAGGTGCAGTTGGTTACTGCTCTACAAGATCGCGTGTTGACATGGTACATTAAGTATTGCACCAATAACCCATTGGCATCATTAGCGGACACTCAGACTGCTCTGAATAAGGAATTCGATAGGCCCAAGTCTGAATCACAATTAGTCGTTGGATTTAAGGAAATCATGGCGAGGCCTAGCAAAATACCCTGGGAGCTGGATTAGAGACTGAAGTGCCAGATCCGTGAAGCTAACATGAATGTCACGGATAGTCAGCATTGTGAATGGTTTGTAGCTTCGCTCCTTCCCCACCTAAGGGTTGCTTTATCGCAACAAAAGATAGGGACTCAGGCGGAACCACTAGAGATCGCGATGAGATTACATGAGAAACCTATTTAGGGCGCTGCTCTGGGAGTTCAAAAAATCCATGTGGAGTTGCAGAACCTTTGCTTGGAGTTGCAGAGCTTGAAGAAGGAAAAAGTCACTCATTTGGAGGTGCACGAAGAAGTTTTGTGTCTAAAATGTAAAATCCAGGGGCATGATAAAGATCACTGCCCTGTTTTTGTGAATTACATTACAAGGGAAGGGCCAATGCCCCTGATACAGGAAGTTATCACAGGACCAAGTGCAGGGCCCGCGCTGTGGTGCGCTATCTGTCAGGTAGCTAGAAAACATGTAACAGACAATTGTAATTTGCTACAAAAATTTGTACAAACGCCACAACAATTATTTTGCAATTTCTATAAATTGGTGGTCCATGATGAACGTAACTGTTGTAGCTATGAATTGATGATGGAGAATGCCCGTGTATCAAATGAAAATAGAAACTTTGCCTCTGATCAAGGCTCTCGGGGAGTGCGTGGAGGATATAAGGGGCGTAGACGAGGCCGAGGAGGAGGAGGACCTGATAGAGGTTGAGGACAAGTTATTTGCTACAATTGTGGAGTGCTAGGACACTATGTGCGGGAATGTATGAGTCAGACACGCCCATCATGCTGCTATTGCACTCAGTTTGACCACGCGATAGAAGAATTCCCTTTACTAATAGCTATGATGTAGGAGAAGAAGGCAGAGCCTTAGCAGCCTACCCAGAATCTACAGATGATGAGGGTCGAGCCCCGTGAAGAGTATCCCAATGTGAATATTGTGCTGCAAAGTGGAATGATGACTGGTGATGATAAAGGAAAGCAACTTGAAGAAAGTGAGTGGGTTCGCAAGGCTCCACAAAAGGAGGTTGGGTTTGATCTAGAGCGCGTGAAGGAAACAGTCATGGAAGCAAAGAAAATATTCGTTGAGGCCTCTACCTCAGGGAGTCAGGACAAGCTATCTGAAGAAGTTGACCCCTCCATGCTTACCACTTTCTTGGATACTTGTATGAAGTTATTGCGTGACAGCAACGTGATGAAAGGGCTTCAAGAACTGATAAATAAGTGTGTTGGTAAGGAAGGTGCTCCTAAAGGACACCGTGCAGTCAGAAAGATAGGCGAACACAAGACAAGAATAGGGCACGAGATGAGGCTTACCGCACAAATAGGAGAGTATGAGATGGATCAATTTATTTTGGATCTGGGGTCTGATGATAATGTTTTTCCTAAATAGACATGGGAAATAATGGGGAGACCTGTGTTGCAGTGGTCTATGATTCAATTGAGAATGGAAAATCAACAGAAGATTATCCCTATGGGGAGATTGCATGGAGTGATTGTAGATATAGAAGGTGTGAGCGCATTGGCTGATTTTGAAGTGATATAGATTGTTGATGATAGCAATCCATACCCTGCGCTCCTGGGAATTGACTGGGCTATCGACATGAATGGGGTAATCAATTTTAAGAAGTGGACGATGTTGTTTGAAAGGAAATCACTCCGCGTAGTAGTACCATTGGACCCTGCAGAAGGACCGCGCTATACTAAACCAGTCTGCGACTATGAAGAAAGCGATTGATTTGGACCAGATCTATAAAATCACAGTGCAAGACCAAGATTGGGTTAATCCGATAATATATGGACGTATTGCATGGGACCGCGAAAGTTTCTGTACATCAGTTTCTGATGAGGAATTGGAACATTGGCATAATAGGTTGCACAAAGTATCTACACTGTGATGTAATATGATGACTAAATAGTTGCCCTGTGTATCATCTGAGGTAAGAATTTTTCCTTATTATGATGGTCTAACTAATGTAGATAAATTTTTGGATTCATTTGAAAGGGAAGTACCAGAGAAACATCACTTCCAAGCGCTGGATTTGGCGTTGCGCGCTACACTTGCACAGTGGTGGGGTATGCACAAAGACAATTTTGATGAATGGCATGGGTACAAAATAATGATGCGATTGCAGTTTGGTCGCCCAAAAGTTCGGCTAAATGAAAAATATGATGGAAGAAATGATTCGTGCGATCATTTAGAAAAATGGACTAAGGTTTATGGAATGGAACTGTAACTAGTGGGTGCATATTTTTGGTCACACTTTGGACGTCATTCCTATGAATTCGTACCTAGAAACAGAGCTCCGCCATGGTACCACTGAGTGGGGCAGCTTTAGAGAAGGATTTTTTATGACCTTCAGCTTTAAGGATGGGTTCAAAATCATCGATGAAGCGCTGCAGGAGGTTAAGGCAGCAATCTTCAAAATACCGTAAGATCCTTTAGAATTGATTCAACCAGATTGGAGCACCCAGCTACGCCATGCGCTAGAGTGCTATAATGTGACCATTGAAGAAGATGATGAGGATCCAAGGAATATTAACATCCTAGAGGCCAAAGGCCACCATGAAGTTGAGGGACCGCAAATAGAGAATCCAGACATCATCGGACCATTGAAGACTAGACAAGTGAACATTGGCACAGAGGCAAAGCCGAATTTTGCAAAGATTGGAGATTACTGGGATGATGCTACAGTAGATAAAGTTGTTGAGTTGCTCCGTGAATATCAGGATTTATCCACTACCAAATTTTCAGACCTGAAAGGTATCATGGGAGACTTGGGAGTGATGAAAATAACTTTGAAACTGGACCCGAAGCCCATTAAGAAAAGGTCATATCGTTGTAATCCCAATTACAAGGAAAATGTCCGCTTGGAGTTGGACAAGATGCTTGCAGCAGGTATTATTGAACCGATGGAGGAATCCGATTGGGTGAGTCCAATGGTCATTCAAGAAAAGAAGAAAAAAGATGAAATAAGGATTTGCGTAGATCTCAAGAAGCTTAACGATGCTTGCGTTCATGATCCTTTTCCAACACCTTTCACAGATGAGGTACTGGAAAATGTTAGAGGGCAGGAGGCCTATTCATTCACTGATGCATTCTCTAGATATCATCAGATTAAGATCGCGCCAGAAGACAGTAGTAAAACCACCTTCGCGACAGAATGGGGATGTTTCCAGTATACAGTGATGCCTTTTGGACTTAAGAATGTGTTGGCAATATTCTCCCGTGTAGTCATCGCAATGTTCAAATAATTTATTCACAAGTTCTTGGAGGTATATTTTGATGATTGGACAGTGTTTAGGCTAGTAAAGCGCCATGTAGCCATTTTGCACTTGATGTTGGATATACGCTGAATGTATTAGATTGCACTAAACCTAAAGAAATGCTTGTTCTACGTCCCTTTCGGAATCTTGATGGGTCATGTGGTATGCAAGCAAGGACTTAGGGTGCACCTTGCTAAGATCGTGTTAATAATTAATTTGGGGCACAAAGAAGTGTTAAGTAGTTGTGCGCAACACTAGGCCATACTAGATACTATTGAAAGTTCATCAAAAGTTATGCCCAAATTACCGCGCCTATGGAAAAGATACTGAAGAAGGATGAGACATTTTGTTGGGATGAAGAATGTCAGCGCAGCTTGGATGTCGTGAAGGAGAAAATGGTCAACGCATCAATCCTAGTCTTCTCAGATTGGAAGAAGGAATTCCATGTGCATGTGGATGCCTCGTGTATTGCGTTGGGGGCAGTGCTGACACAGGATGACAAAGGAGAACTGGATCATCCTATAGCGTTTGCAAGCAGGAAGTTTTTTAAGGCTGAAAATAATTATTCAACGATAGAGCGTGAAGGCTTGGCTTTGGTGTACGCGGTCCAGAAGTTCAAACATTACCTGCTAGGCAAACATTTCAAGATGTACACAGACTATTATGCATTAAATATCTAGTTAATAAGCCTGTGTTGGGGGGGCGGAATATGTAGATGGTTGTTGTTGTTCCAATAATATGATTTCGAGGTAATTGTGAAGCCAGGGCAATTGAATGCAGGGCCATACCATCTGTCGCGCATCACTTCACGGTGCATGTAGCGGATAATCACTTCGCAGATATTATCCATTTCTTGACCACATGAACGGATCTAGAAGGATACACCAGTCAACAAAATAAAGAATTGGTGGTGTGCGCGACAGATTTCTCTATAATTGTATGGAATTTATATAAGATGGGATTGGATGAGATACTTCAATGTTATGTGCCTGATTTTAAACAAACCAGTATCCTCGTTGAAGCTCATGGAGGATCTGCGGGTGAGCATTATGCAGGCAAAGCAACAGCATAGAAGATCTTTTGCACTAGGTTGTGGTGGCCAACGCTGCATAAGGATTCTAAATCCTATTGTAGGGCATGCGATGCATGTCAGAGAACAGGCAGGCCATCATGGAGGGATGATCTGCCTTTGAATCCGCAGGTGTCATTGCAACCATTTGAGAAATGGGCAATTGACTTTGTAGGACTGATTCATCCTCAAGGCAAGAAGACAGATGCACGGTATATCATCACCGCAACCGAATATTTGACTAGATGGGCAGAGGCACAACTTGTGAAGGATTGTACAGGGGCAACAACAATAAAGTTTCTATTTGAATATGTGTTGAATAGATTTGGTTTCTGTTGTGCCCTACAACATCCCCCCATTTCATATCATTATCATTCCAAAAACCATGATATGAAATGGGTCCCTTTTTAATTTTTGTTTTTTAATTAGTGTCAATTTAAGTTCTATTCTAAAAGGCCCAAAGAAATAAAAGAGGACATTACCAAAAGGCCTCTTCAATAAAACCAATCGAAAAACCTTAACGTAAAACGATTAACCTTTTTGTCATTGCGATAAAGCGATCGCAAGATCGCATATCGCAATGACAAAGGGAACACAACTTGAGGACATTTTGATTTGCTCCGATGCGAAATCGCAATCGGCAATCGGCGATAATGGCAAAACACAAATAAGCTCCCTCTTGCCCCGATGCGATGCGATATCGCTATCGGCAATTGACCATGCACACATTCTTAACAGCCCCACTCGCTACTCCCGACGTGATGTGATATCGCTATCGGCGATCGGGGATTCCAAATGGAACCAAAACAATGACTTATGATTTTCCCGACGCCTGATTGCGAAAAGGGTAAAAGCACAGTTCTCAAAGTAAAACCATAAAGGCAGTTTAATACGATTTATTCGTAATTAAGGCACTATCTTTCGAAAAGCCGCTCATCCGCGCTCAACCGCCAAATCGCCCAAGGCATGCTTCAAATAAATCATTCGACCATTAACCAAAATGACTGGTATTAATGAGATTGACAGGCCTTAACGACCATTTAATGAAAGCAACAAGCTTGCGATCTATTCACAGATTTGATTCAAAGCCATCTTAAGTCAATCGATCACCATGAATTTATCAAGATATATATATATATATATATATATATATCAGTCTATTCGATTCATGTTATTATTTCCTGTATTACGCGTATCGTTCTCTCTGTGCAGAATTCTCCCGCAGAGACAGATTTGAGTGGAATGGGAAAGAAGTCCAAAAAGACCACAATTCCTTCCGCTTCACCGGCCGCAGGGCAATCCGTCGTTGATCCAGGCAGTAAAAAGAAAGGGCTTATATCAAACACTACGTGCTTGGGACTTACTAGAGCTACTTAGCAAGGAACATATAACTTGATTGCAGCCGAAGATCCGAGGGTGATGGGAATACAAGTCTCATGCAACAGTACTAGCAAATCTGAGGCTAATCTAAAAGACTTGGCCAATTCCTTTCTTCATAGAATAGCAGCTCGGGAGCAAATTCTCCCATATACGGATGTGGTAAGGTGGGCGATTCAAGAGATCCCAATTACCGATAGAACTTTCAGCACTATAGATGGGAGGATTTTCGGTTCTTTTCGAGCCAAAGACCTAAGGAAAATGTATCATCTGCCGGCGGAGGAGAAGAAGTATAACACGACATTCCTGGAGAAGTTCCGAGCAGAAAATGAGACCGAATCCGAACCAATTCGAGGCTGGAGACAAAATCCAGCAAAGCACAAGCACGAATCCTCGGGTAAGTACTCAATCGATTCTCTATGTTCTCCCTACTGCTATGCTGGGATTATGATGTGTAGACTATGGGGATTACATGATTCCGCCAATTTTACCATAGAAATGGTCCCCCTAATGGAGGCAGCATGTAGTGGCGAGATAATGGATTGGGCGGATATATTATCCGATAAGTTAGCCACTGCCATTCTTAATTTCATATTTAATTCTCGCGTCACTGAAAGGTTCATTCCGCCATTTTACTACGGTGCCTATGTGTTAGACGTTTTATGTTTTAATTCTGAATTTCCTGTGCTCGGATGGAGGTGGACGTCGCAAGACCCCACACCCGTCCACATATATCATCAAAAGTTGTGGAAGACCAACTACAAACATCACTTGTATCAAATTTGCAACGGTTTCATGTTGCCTATTCATTATTCCATTTTCGATAAGCCTGCCCCGAAGATTTTTGAACAAGAAGGGGTAGATTTAACTGCCGTGGCAAGTTGGTTTGGAGAAGAGAAGTTCACCTATATTAGAGTTTTTGGCAGTCAAGCCAAGCCCCATGTGCTTCCTCTATACATCCCGGATAAGTTAGTTGCCAGGGAAGTATCCTATCAGATCAATGCCGATGGGGTTACTCAGACCCTCAAAAAAGAAAAGAAGCATGTTTGGCCCTCCTTTCCCCTGCGAATTGGTATTTACACTCTGCATGATATCAAACATGCAGAGAAGGAAGCCGGGAAGATAAATTCGCTGACTCTAGCCACTCTGCCAAGCAGGCAATACGATCCAAGGAAAATCGCCTACAATGCGCTCGACCAGGCCAAATTGGCCAAGTTCGAGCACAAAGAAGACATATTTGAGGATTTGTTTGCATCGGCCGAGTCGCTATATCAAGTTAAATCGCTCGCCATAAATGAATACAACGATGAGGGGCTAGCCGAATTTAACAGAATTAGAGAACAGAGGTTGCAAACTCTGCCTCTAGACCTGTTAGAGACTACTCCAACAACGACAAAATCAAGCGAGCCTGAGCAGCAAAGTAATAAGCAACCTCCTACTACATCAAAGCAGCAGGAGGAAGTGCATAACTAGAGGCAGGAAGAAACCCAGGCAAATGTGCAGTGACAGGAAGAAACCCAGGCGAAAACTCAAGAAGAGAGCAGTTCAAGAGTTAATGATGATACCCAGATTGATCCGAATTTGCTCCAGCAATGGCAGCAATTCAACTCAATCATCGGCAATCTAGAATGCTCTAAAGATGATGAGGTTTCAAAAGAGGGCGAGACATAGGAAGCGACATCAAAACAGGTTTCGGGCGAAACCAACGACCCACCCAAATCAAAGGAAACATAAATAATTCCTAAGGATCCATCGGGCGAAATCATTTTGCAAATAGAAGAGATTCCTCCCTTGGATGTATTCTACAGCCCTAAGCATAAAGCTGTTGTAAAGCGACAGAGGAAGAGAAGAAGGGTTGATCAACCTTCTTTATTCCCTGAATTAACAGTAACGGGCAATGTTGTGTGGAGGGAAGAATTTTATCCTTCCGATGACTTGACAAAGCTATCGCAATACGCTGGAGCATATTCGGCGGCAACCATAGATAAAGCATCGGAGGTGAGCAGTCTATTAAAGGCGAAAGATCAAGACATCTTTTCGCTACAGGCTCAATTATCTGAAGCGCAGCAGAAGGCAGAGCAAGCAGCGCAGGAATTGCTAGTACAACAACAAAATAATTATCAGCTGACTAAGCAATTGCAGGAGGAGAAACAGAGGATTGACGAGAGCGCAATCCAAAAGCAAAAGGAGCTATCAGCAGCATTGGCGTAATTAAAAATATCAACTGAGGGAATGATAAAATCCAAAGATGAGAAAATCGCTCAATTATCAACTCAGATTGAGCAAATGAAAAAGCTCCATCAGGTAGACGAGTTTAAAGCAGAGGCGCTACAATTAAATAAAGCATTGATAAATCAAATTAAGCTCCTATGTCAGCAAATTACCCAGGCAGAACCATTGTGCGACTTAGTAGCATCCATAAGCGAAAAAGTAGAAAAGGCAAGGACAGATTTGGATCAGGCCGAAGAAACATTGACAAATTTTCTGGAATGGCAAGATTCCGATCAGGGCCAGGCAACTAACCTACCAAGAATTCTGGAATCACACAAGGAAATATTATTCACAGAATGGCAATCACAGTTAATGAAGGCAGAAAGAGCGACTTTAAGATGCAAAGCAACCACTAGTAATTTGGTTGAATTAGTAAATAATACCCTTTATTTGTCTAACATGATTTCCCAATGTACTCCAGGCCAATTAACAGCGACAAAGATGTTGGAGAATTCATGTTACCCAGAGCTGGAGAAAAATGGAAGGTTAATCGCGGGAATCAACAATTTAACATGGGATGCCTATTGGTTCTTCTTAGTGAAGCCACACAGCCAAAGAGCCGCCTTAAAATGCCTCACAGATGCTATCGGGTATATCATACCCGATATTCAGGATGCCACCTTTGCTGCCCAACTCAGCTTGCGCCTCAACAGACCACCCGAAGTGGAGCCAATGCTTGCGATAAGCCAGCTCAGGTTTAAAGGCAAGCAACTTGAGTCATAATTCACATCGCCGACTGCCAGATCGCCCTCAAGGAGATAGATAGCATTTATTGATGCCAATTTAGTAGGATTTTGTTTCATAGATTTTTTTAGCTTAGTAGTATTTATAGACCCTTTCATGCATTTAGAAAGGATTGTAAAGTTTTGTATCTGACTTAAAACCCTGAAGTTGCACTATTGTACTTCAGGGATATTCTTTTATGAAACTGGACCAATTATTCTGATCTTAATGAGGAAGGTTTTTATACAAATGTGCACTACTGTCTTTGTTTAAAAGCATTTCTGTGTTGAAGGAAGGATTTTGAATAGCGATTGATATTTGGGATTGATTAACAGCTCACATGGTACTATTTTCTGCGTCTGTACTCATTCCTGTTATATGAATTGTTATTTAATCGCTCTTGCTATTATCGCTTATATATATATATGTGTGTGTGTGTGTGTTTTAACAACATCCTTTATGCATCCCACTATTGGCTGTTTATAGCATGCTTTTCTTTCAATCGTATATATATATCGATTATATAAATAGTGAATGCAGTAATTTGTGTTAATCGCTTCGTTTTGACTATTCATATGAAGTAATCTTTAAATGATTGAATATCTCTGTTTATTTTACAGAGTCATCTATATGCTTGTTAGATAGATAAGGATTATTAAACGCTGCATTTCAAATGAATAAGTTATTCTCAGGATTAGTATTAGTTTTCCTGTTTTTGTCAATAGAATAAGCTAGTCGCCTATCATTAAAGCAAACTATTCATCACTCATCCATCCCTTTTATTCATTATCGGGAAACTGGTCCCGTTATATCCAGTCAGAGCCACCATCCCAAACAGAAAAGGAGCTATACTAAGGTCCGGACCAGGTGGTTATCCCCCAATGTTGTTGCAGCGATTTTCGAGGCATCAACATTTCTGGCGCTAGAAGGAGGGCCATCCGCTATGAATGGCGAGTAAG
>APFE030721575.1:28361-56747 GCA_000404065.3 Pinus taeda | reverse complement strand
TGAATATCATATAACTTCAACATAGTTGCAATAATATAACTTCAATATAGTAGGAAGCACTAGTAGGATTGTTTTGAAAGGTTGTAGGCCTATTTTGAGGTTAAATTTTGAAGAAAATCATCACTAAATGTTTAGTGAAGAAAAATTTCACATGACATTCCTCAAGGAGGCCAAGGAGACATGGGATCGACATCAGGGGCTTTGGAGGATCGAAAATGTTATTTCCCTTATAAAATATACAAGGGCTTGAATATAATGAGACTTCTAATAAAAACAACTAAAAGGAATTATAGAGACCATGGACAGACTAAAGGTGGACATGAATATCATCCATTACTAAGTTATTCATTACATGTCTTTGTATTGTAGATTGATTTTATAAATGTTTATATGCATATTTTACTTTTGATTATATGAATTTGTATCGTTAATTATATTGTATTTCTATTGTAAATGTTTATATAATTTAGCGAAACATTTGACTTATGTTGTCATCTTGATGTGGAGAAATATTGTTTGATTATTATGGTTAGGTTCAATTAAGGTGTCAATCGAGTTAGAGGTTAATTAGTTTATGGGCTTAGGGATAAGGGGTTATTGTTTAAGAGTTTGGGGGTTAGGGATTAAGGGCATAGGGGAATGGGATTAAGGTGTTAGGGGGGTAATGTATGTTTAGGGGGTTTATTAAAAAGTTTTAATTTATATACCAGAATTTATTAAAATGTTATGTTCCTAACCACAACGTATTTTTCTCATAAAAGAGACTCTTTCTCATTTTTCAAGGAAATAAGTATGAGACACAAGCCTTGCACTTGGTGTTTCAAAATGTTATAGGTGACAATGAACTTTTTATTCCCAAGTGATATATAAGAGTGAAGAATTATCTATATAAAGTATCTTTTTGTGATAAGTAAAGGGTCTCATTTGTTGTAAATTGTGAGAAAACTTGAAGTAATAGCAAAGATATAATAGCTCTATGAAAAGGGTAGATTAACGAAATGTTTGATAAATAATTAATGGTTATCTTTTCAAAATTTATCTTACTTACTATCATTCATGCAAGGTATAACATTCCATTTTTAATTTCCTTTGAGGTAGGTGCAATTTGTTTATTCTATAACATTCACTTACCACTAAGTATAAAGGAGTGAGTTTTTGACATTTTGGTAAAACATTCAACTAAGTAGTCAAAAAGAATGAACACCTCATTTTGAGTAGAAGTAGATATTGGCATCATGCCTTCATAAAAAATGGTTTCCTATGAAAAATGTCTTTAGTGGGTTCCCTACCACTTGCCTAAAGAAAAAAGGGGATCTTATCTAGTTTTCTTACATAGGTTAATAATTTCAAAGTTTATAAGTGAAAACATATCATGAAAATACAAAATAAAAATGAAAATAATAAGTTAGATTAACAAACACATTATTTCCTTGATTTTGATCAACTAACCTAGACAATATGAGATCTACCTATTTAGGAACAATGATGCAAAAAATATGAAATTGGGAATAAAAGGGCTTGTGGAAACCCTAGAAGCTTAAAATATATCGTACATGTGAGTTATGAAGAAAAAATTCAAAGATCAAAGACTTCCCAAGAGTAATATTCTTCTTTTCTAGACTCCTCTTCCTCTTTTAAGTCCTCACACCCTTCTCTTACTCACAGAGCAGTCGAGAGATGTGTATTTTTTTCTTTTCTCTTCTAGGAGGTCGAATTCTTCCTCTTTATATAGTATTCCAAGGGCTTGAATAGGCCTCTCCATGATGACTTATATTTGTTGTCCAAGATGTCACTTTTATACAACAAGAATAGTCTAAATAAGAGGGCCGAATTGAATTCTTGAAGTCACTGTGAAGGAGGGTTGAAGTTACAACTATAATAACCAAATAACTACCTAGAAGATGTACTTAGACAACTTTAGAAGTGATCACAAATAGAGAGCGGAGCTCTTTCAAATTATTGGCCATAAGAGTATCAACACAAATATATATATAAGAAATACAAGTCACTATATCAATGAACCCTTGAGGAGAACCAAACTGCAGTCAGTATAACCTTCTTAAGCTTCTTTGCACTTGTAGATATACCCTGTAATAGATGACCTAAATATTTGTAATTGTAGACCGAATTTGATGAGCTAGATGGTAGTTGAAATGACGTCGACGATCACTTATTAATAGGAATGAAATGAGGTCTAATTAGCCCTAGTAGGGCTGACCTTATGACCTCTCATGGAGCTGACTTATGGTGATGAATGAGGCGACTTGAAGGTGAATTTTACTTCATGTATTTGATGAAAAATGTCGACCTTTGCTACTTAATTTTTCAACATGGCCAATTGGGTCTTTTCCAATATAATAATAAACATGACTCATGACAAAATGCTAGTAGAACTCAATGGTGCTATTACATAATGGCCAATGACCTTGAGCATGAAACCCAAGCTTAAATAAATAAATTTTCTTTTACAAAAATATTTTATTTTCTTCTTTCAACAAGTACATAAGAATTACATCATTTCATGAGACAAATTGATCTAGGTCGATATTGGTAGCCACTTTCTTATTCCACCTAGACCTCCATTTGATTTCATTTGTTTCCTTGTTTATTTAAACATTTACTATTTTTAGCAAATTTTTCGGGTCTTGAACTTTTGGAGCCATTTTGATCCCCTAAACGGCGTTTTTTTAGGTATATTTCAAGCCCACAACCATAGGTAGGGGAATACCGAAAATATTGTATTACTCAGAGAAACCTCTCCAACAAGGTATCGTACACGCCAAATGGATATAATATGACCAAGTTACGACCCCGGGAAGTTGGCTACTGAACTAACCCCAATGGGGCCCACAAACTCTTAGCGTTCCATCTCCTGGGGTTAGGGTTTTGATTGTTTATGGTTTTCCCTTAATGTTCAATAATAAATAGGCTCTTGAACCTCATTGTAACATAGTTCATAGGCATGTAGCAACAACAACTTTTCTCAGAGATAACCTACCATCACCCGAGCTAGTTTATTTCCATTTTGTCTGTAAGCATATTTCAATGTTTTGATATTAAGGAAATGAAGTGTTATTTCTGTTGCATCTTTGTATTTATGGTTATATCTGTAATTTTTTTCATTCCTATTTAAGTTCATATCAACGGTATCATAGCGGTTTGCTCTTTGTCTATTTTTCTTTGCTTGTCCCCAACAAGGTTAAGGTATAAGGAGTTAGGGCTCAAACTGGTTGAACCTTTGCAAGAACAACATTGCAAATCCTAACGGCCTCCCATGATGGAATAAAAGAAAGATGAGGGACCAAGAGATCCTTTCAAAATATTTCTCGAGGAAGCCCTCAAGCAATAGAGGAACACGATGATGGTTAAAGTTACCCAGATCCTTCGATGGCTACCCACAAGCGACGCATCTTCACCCAGCAGCCACTCTAGAGGCACCACTCCTTTTAAGGTACAGGTCAACTTTGATATTCCCATATTTGAAGGCTAGATAGATTTCAATGCCATAGATAAATGGTTGAATATGTTGGAAGGATATTTTTCAACCCATCACTTTTCCTATTGGGAAATTACTTTTTCACTTCTCAAAGTCACCCCACACGTCAAGGACTAGTGGGAAAATTACTCTGAACAAAAGGACGAGAGGGAATTGTCACTATTTTTAGCCACACCAACTTGGGATTCTTTCAGAGACGCCATCAGGGAACAATATTACCCTGTCGGGAGCTATAAAGATAAATACATAAAGTGGACCATGCTATGGAAGGGAAGGGACCAATATGTGTCAGAGTTCAAAAATGTTTTCCATATCTTGTGCACGAAGTTGGGTATCAAGGAGTCTAGTAGAATTTGGTACTCAAGTATCATAGCTTTCTACACAAGTACAACAAGGATGAGATGGAGGTCTTGGACATCTCCTCACTCGACACAACATACCGATAAGTTATCTAGATTGAACAGAATTTAAATAGAAGAAGAGATACTTTGGATCTATGAATCCAAAGCAAGGAAAAGGCGCCCCCAAACCATAGAGTAAAGGACAAAGCCAAGGAGGGGAAACCCAGGACAAGCCACTGAAGCCGGAAAAAAAAAGAAGAAAAACACCAGAAATACAAAGAAGGACATGAAAAAATGGTGTGAGTTCCATAAGAGCTCCACTCACAACACAAGTGAGTGTTGGGCCAAGCACTCACTGGTGGCCAAGCTAAAGGCTTCCAAATCAAACGTGTGTTCTGAATCTGAGTTAGAACTCGACAAGGGGAATTCCAAAGGGAAGCAGATCATTGACGCAGATCCCAGTGCCATTCAGGCCACCACAAGGATCTAGAAGAATGAGACTGAAGATCCATAGGAGGTGGAACGCCTCTTCAACTCACAAATGTGGGTGAAGGGTTCTCTATTATACTTCATTATCAATAGCAGGAGCCAAAAGAACCTCATTTTAGTAGGTTTCATGAAGCATCTATGCCTATCGATGACATCACATCCACAATCGTACACCATTGGGTGGCTTCACCAAGGATGAGATCTCCATGTCAACCAATAGTGTCACCTTCCCTATAGCATCGATCCCTTCACAGATGGGGTACTGTGTGATGTTTCTCTCTTGAAGTTTGTGATGTATTATCAACAAAACCATACTTGTAGAAGCGACATGTTGTATAAGTTGTGTAGGATACTGAAGGTAGCCCTGCCTACTACCATCTCTTTGATCACTACAAAGCAATGCATTAACATAATTTCCCAGACTAGGAAATTTATTTTCCTTATGATTCTCCCTCAGGGAAAGAAGAAGGTTATGGACATGGCTTTCAGACAGGGCTCCTTTGCATAGCAGCAGCAGATGGACAAGGTCATGGAGGAGTACAGGGAAATCTTCACCTCACCTATAGGGGTATCTCTACATTGTCAGGGCAAGCACTCCATCAATTTGACCTTGGGTGCATCACTACTCAATGGACCGATCTATCAACACTCTATTCTGGAGAATGATGAGATCAAGAGGCAGATTCAGGAGTTGTTTTAGAAGGGGCACATAAGGCCAATCTCATCACCCTGTGGGAGCCCGATTGTATTGGTACAGAAGAAGGATGACACATGGAGACTTTGTATTGACTATCGAGCACTAAAAAAATATCACTATATCAAATAGGTACCCAATTCCATGGATTGATGACCTTCTGGACCAACTCAAGGGGGCCAAATATTTCAGCAAGATTTACTTGAAGTCTGGTTATCACGAGGTGCCTATCAAACCCTTCGATGTGTGGAAGACTGCCTTCAAATCCAAGGAGGGAATTTTCGAATAGTTGATCATGCCTTTTGGGTTGATGAATGCCCCTACAACATTCATGAGATTTATGGATGACATCTTGTGATCATTCACCAATGCATTCGTGGTGGTGTATTTAGATGACATTTTGATCTTTAGCCATAGTTGGGAAGGCCACCTCCACCATATTCTATAGGTCCTTCAAACCCCGTGACAACACAAGATGTGTGCCAATTTGGAGAAATGCACTTTTGGCATGACCCAGGATAAATATTTGGGGTACATCATTGATGAGCAGGGTGTTCATGTGGACCCAACCAAGATACAAGTCCTTCAGGATTGACTAGCCCCAACCACTCTAACAGATCTCTGTAGCTTTCTGGGTCTTGCCAATTTCTACTGCAGGTTTGTGTTGGGGTTCTGTCATACCACTTGGCCGTTAAGCCAAGTCACCAAGGGAGGAGCAAAAGAAAAAAAAATTACTCTAAAACCCAACTAAAGGCATTTTCCAAGTTGAAGCATCGCCTCTGCTCTACACTAGTGCTCACATTACCAGACCTGCAGCAACCATTTGAGATTGAGACAGATGCCTCTGACTATGCTGTTGGTGCAATTCTTACTCAACAAGGGCATCCAGTGGCTTACAAAAATGAGACACTTTCAGACATAGTCTGAAAGTATACCACTTATGACAAAGAAATGTATTCCATTGTGCAGGCCTACCATCAATGGAAGTGTTACATTATGGGGAAGGAAACGGTCATCCAAACTAACCAGCGACCCCTGCAATTCATAAAAACACAAGGGAAGTTGAAGAATGATCGCCATCATAAGTGCTCCACATACATCCAACATACAAGAAGGACAACACCAATAATTTTGTAGACTACCTCGTCTAACCACCGGTCATGGCACTAATCACTGTGCTTGACTCCTATGTGCACAAGTCTTCAAGATGGTTGCATATTTACAAGAGAAATCTAGAATTCAACAACACATACCCGACACTCTTGGAGGGGAAGAAAGTTCCAAATTTTGACCTCCAAGATGCATTGTTATGCCACCTAGGACACATATGTGTTCCTTCAAGTGAGCATGCTAAGGTTATTTGGGAGGTGCACTACAGTCAGGTCCTTGGACATTTCAGAGTAGAGAAAATAGTGGCATTACTGCAACAGTATTTTTATTTGTAGAAACTTCGTTAGGATGTTGGGAAGTACATTAGATCATGTACCACCTACACCATTTACAAACCAACCATCAAGAAGCAAGGCCTGTATAATCCTCTACCTACTCCTAGTCAACCTTGGGAATCCATCTCCATGGATTTCTTGTCAGGCCTTCCTTCTACTAAGCATGACAATGACTACGTGTTCATGGTCGTCGACATATTCTCTGAGATGGCCATCGTGACAGTATACAAGAAGAGTATCACAACGGAGGCCACTTTTAAGCTCTTCTTTGAGCGAGTGTGGGTACACTTTGGGATCCCACTATCCATTATCTCAAATTGAGATAGCAGATTCCTAAGTGAATTTTTGTCAAGTCTCTGGTCAATGCTTGATACCAAAATTAAGAAATTCAAGACATTCCACCCCCAAACTAATGGCCAAACAGAGGTCATCAACAAGATGATTGTACATATTCTGTGCACATACAACTCGAATCATCCTTACACATGGGATGAAAAACTCCCCTATGTCTAACACGGCTACAATAGATCTCTCCGTAGCTCAACGAGCCATAGCCCCTTTTAGATAGGGCTAGGATTTTAGCCATTATGTCCCATTGATGTGGCCATACCATTTGTGACTACTCAGGTAGATTTGGGTCACATCCAATCTGAAGCCGAAAAGACTAATAGCTTCATTGAGCGCAATAAACACATCCATAAACAACTCCATGATATATTGGAAAAAGGCAATGCTAAGTATAATTAGCGCCATGATCAGCATCGAGTACCACACAAGTTCTAGGTGGGCAACAAATTTTGGCTACATTTGTAGGAGTGCCTCGCTAGACCCCACCGCAAGATTTTCATTCTCTGCTATGGGCCATACACCATCACCAAGGCTATAGGGGAAAATTCCTTTGATCTCATCGTCCCACCATTCCTTGGTCTGCACTTAGTGTTCAATGTAGATCGCCTTCAGCTATACTTTCCACCATTGTTGCACACATCCGGCATTGCAAAACAACTCACACAAACAGAATTAAACCCAAAATGCATGGGACAATCCAAAAATGATTATCTCATGGACACGTAGATCAATAACACTTGCTAACATAGGATCCATCTAAATCAAGTTGTCAAATCAAGCTAACTCCTTCACCAGGGCAAGTGGTTCACCGGGGACCAGGTTCAACAAAATTTTCTTGACCTCATGGAGGCTTTGCACACAATGGGGACCATTTTTTCCTAAGAAGGGAGGAATGATCCATGTTGATATTGGTGTCCAACCACCTATTCCATCTAGACCTCTAGTAGGTTTCATTTGTTTCCTTATTATTTTAGCATTTACTATTTTTAGCATTTTTTAGGTACTTAACTTCCAGAGCAGTTTTGACCCCCTAAACGGTGTTTTTTAGGTCCTTTGTAGGCCCATAGCCATAAGTAGACACCTATTGAAAATCATGTATCACTTGGAGAGACCTTTCCAACAAGGTATCATACACAACAAACAAAGATAATATGACCAAGTTACAACCCCAGGAAGTTCGTTGCCCAACTAACCCTAACGAGGCCCGCAAATGCTTGGCATTCCATCTCCTAGGGTTATGGTTTTGGTTGTTTATGGTTTTCCCTTGCTTTTAAATAATAAATAGGCCCTTGATCCTCATTGTAACATAGTTCAAAGGTATGTAGCCACCACATCTCTTCTCAAAGATAAGCTACCATCGCCTGAGCTAGTTTATTTCCATTCTGTTTGTAAGCATATTTCAATATTTTTGATATTAATGAAATGAAGTATTATTTCTACTACATCTCTATATTTATGGTTATATGTGTAATCTGTTGTGTTCCTATTTAATTTTGGATCACAAATAGAAATTATGAAGACTCATACTAGTTACACTTTTCAACATAACATTCATTGACAAGTACCACCAAGCCAAATATACAAATGATCATGATTTTGACAATCTGAGGATACTTTAGCGAGGAAGAATTCCTACATATTTAAGATCCAAATGCTAAGTATTCTAATATTACTTTTAGAAAAATGAACCCTATGGTTTGAATCTCAAATCCAATTCTACCCTCACTAGGGTTTTCCCTTTCACCCTAGACTCCCAACAAACCCTTGAGGCCAAAAGCTAAGGTTTTTATAAGAGAATAGGGTTAGGTTTATTCTTATGATTAGGGTTTCTAAATACAAACTAGGGTTCACAAAAAAACTTAGATGCTAACAACTTCCAACAATATGAAGACTGCAAACCCTAGAACCAAAAGGGAAATCTCAAAACCATAATCAGATTTAGGATAAACCTTATATAGATAAAAACAATTATATGTACCTCAAGGAGTACATACCTTAGTCCTCGAAGATCACGATAATTCTACTGCAATGGTTTCATGAAGATGTCATGATCTTCTTGCTTCCCTTTAATAATCAATACTCCAAAGATGTCAAGATCAATGACTACCTTCAAAGGCACTGCAACTTTCATTGATGTCACGATCTTCTCAAGAGCAATGCTATACACAAGGTGATTGAATGTAGCTTCATAATCCTTCAAGCTTGGTAACAATTTCTTCCAACCAAGCATACTTTCTTCACCAATTTGAATTTGACTACAAATATAGATGCAACTTTCTTCTAATTTTCACTTATGAATCTTTGAAGATTGTAATAAGGGTATCTTTTCTTCACATGAACTATATGATAGTCCTTTATTGTAGAATGAGCCTTTTCTTGTGGTCTTAAGTTGCCTTACTTGTTGGACTATAAGTCTTGAAATATCACTTGTGAAATTTTCGTATGGGTAACAATGATTAGTTTATTCAAGTTACTAGATAGACAAGTGATGCAAATATGAGTTGGTACTAATGGGCAATAAAGGAATGAGTGATAAATTAAAATCTGCAAGGAAGGTTAGATATAGTAGTGTGAAAATTGAAATTATGAATAAATCTCATAGTCCCAAATATCAATGATCAATATGCAAGGCGAAATACAAGATCTGTCTAGGATGAGAACGCAAGGTGGCCGAATTAGGAATTACTTCAATGAGATCACAAATTTTAAAAGTGTTCCAACAACAATAATTTGTAACCAATATATCCCAAATTCCAATTATCAAGCAACATTACAAGATCCAAATACAATTTAGAGAGACACTTAAAAAAATTAATTAATGAAACTATGATAAAATGCTTCTTAAATACTTATATGTCATTATTATGATTACTCTTTCACTTATTAAATTTGGTATTTAGGACAAGCGGAATCTTCAATATTATAGGAGCACAATTATAAGCAATAACATGAGATTGCTAACAATGAAATTATATGATGAAATGAAAAAAAAAGAATTAAAGTCGGTAATAGTTGTTCTCATTTGATGGATTGTTATGGGACTTTAAAAAAATAAGTATTTGTTAGATCTATCTTCATCGAGTGATGGAAGTTCATATAGGATATAAAAAATTGACCAAACATTTTCTATGTCGTCTAGCAGGAAAAGATCAACTAGAGGTGGAAATATTAGAAGAAAATTCCATACATGAATGGATTTTTTTCTCGCTAAAGTCGGGTCATGTTCTTATGATAATGAGAGCATAGATGACATCGAGGTACCCTTGAGGTACCCAAAAATGAAAAAAATGGGTACCCAAGGGTCCTTCTGGACTAAATATTGTTTTATCAATGAAAGGATATACTACATCTCCCCATTGCCAGTACATGGTTTGGGACTATTTTCCACGGATGGCATAAAGGCATGTTATGAAAGATTAGCTGAATTGAAAGAGTATTCTAAAACCTATTACATCTACAAAGATTGGGTATAACTAGTCCAATATACCAAAAGTATGTGAAGATATGGTGTAACAGCCCTGGTGAAAATTCCATGTAATAAAAGTAAATAAAGGTAAAATAATAACCAC
This sequence comes from Pinus taeda, assembly GCA_000404065.3. Classification (NCBI taxonomy): domain Eukaryota; kingdom Viridiplantae; phylum Streptophyta; class Pinopsida; order Pinales; family Pinaceae; genus Pinus; species Pinus taeda. The sequence goes on along the minus strand of APFE030721575.1, from coordinate 46,365 downwards.
GGATTGGCAAAGGCAATGGCTAAGACTTTGGAAAGGCAAAATGGAATTTTGGCACATTTATTTATGAAAATAATGGAAATTAGCATAAAAGGGAGGTGAAAGGTCACAGGTTGCATGTGAAGAGGAAATTGAAGGAAAATAATAGAAAATGAAGAAAATAGAGGCCTCATTCATAAAATGGCTTGTTATGATCAATTGGTAACCTTTTTTTAGTTCATTTTGGAGCACTCTTATTATCCTCTCTCTCTCTTTCATACTCTTGGAGACTTATTGTTTTCTTGGAGCATTATTGGTGGATATGGCATACTTGGATTCCTAGAGCATGAAGGAAAGGGAAGAGTAGAAAAGCACAAGAAGGCATTGGGATCAGCAGCTACATCAGATTTTCTTGTAGGTACTGAGTTGCATGTATGTTTCCTTCACTAATTTTGGCATGCATGGCACATGTTTGTGGGTTTTTAGTTGTGATCTGTCAATGGCATGGAGGATTGCCTGGATTGATAGTGGATTGCCTAGCCTTTTCGTTTCCTGGATAGGTATGGTGAGTGTGGTTTTACTTTAATTGTTTGTTTTTGGTTCATTCTCATGCTTTCTTAGCTAGGGTTGAGTTACTAGTTCCTGGAACCTTGGTTGGACAAACACTCTAGAGCCCTATAATTGCTTGGGTTGAGTTACTAGTCCCTTAGCCTTTGTTGGAAAAACACTCTGGAGCCCTTAGTGGGTTGAGTTACTAGTCCTGGAGCCTTGGTTGGAACAAACACTTTGGAGCCCTAGGTGGCTGGGACAGAGACTGACCAAATGATGGTTTTGTGATGTATAATCAGGAGGTGGAATAATTTTTTGATGGGTTGAGGTAGATGGCCTCTGGAATCACTAAATGAGTTTTGATTGATGTGTTCTATGAGATCCCACATTCATGCTTGGAATATGGCACAAGGGTGAATGGTTAAAGAGACATTTGGCTCAACCACTCTACGGTCAAGTCGAATGTGGAAGTCCCATCCTAGTTTTGGATTTTGCATCATTAATGAAAGTGTTAGAAAATTATATATTACAGAGCAATGGAACACATAAAATATATTGCAAAAATAAACAAACAAAAAAAACACATAAAACAAGAGTGACACAGATATACATCGTTCACCGAATTTGGGCTATGTCCATGGAGAAACAGCCAATCCTTCCTTGTATATTATCCATCAAACTGAATAGATACAACCTACAACAGATCCAATGTAATTCCCTCTTCTCTCTCACATAATCTCCTATCTCTTTCTCACTCAGAATATAAATCTACATAGAAGCAATACAATTCCCTAATATATAGCGGGGGGTTGCCTTTTAGGGAAAAAAACCCTAAATTAAACATAACTTCTACCATTAGATCTCCACCTAATGAACAACCCATATTGACTACAAAATTACAACATTTTACAAGGCCTCGATCCCCTACTAGGGGGGGCTCCTAAAGATTGATGCCGCCCCCCTGGACCCCCCTTGCAGCACAAATATTGTGGCCAGCATTACTGCCACATTACAAACTGGGGTCCAATGTGGTGATACATCTGAATAAAGAAGATAATCAGGCTCCACACCCAACAATCTCCCACTTGGATACTGATTATAGTAACTCCACTGCAGCTTCATTTGTTGAACAATGACTCCACTTTGGACCGGGTTGTTTCTCATTTTCATCATCATACTTGAAGACCAATTGAAACCAAGAAAAATATTAGTTTCTCCCTGGTTACAAATTTTGTTCACATATCTGCAGTATTTTTGCTAGTGTGTATATTTTCCAGCTTCAACTATCCATCTTCCAACACTGATCGTATGAAATGATACTTGAGCTATATATGTTTCATCTTGGAATGAAATGCAAAGTTCTTTGCAAGATGTATGGCACTCTGGCTATCACTATATAACCTACCCAACTCCTGCTTCTTACCCAATTCATCTAGAAACCTTTGTAACCAAATCATTTCTTTACTAGCCTTTGTAGCAGCGACATACTCTGCTTCCATTGTTGAGAGTGCAACAACACTTTGCAGTTTTGAAACCCAAATGACAGTTGTTCCACCTACAGTAAACACATACCCTGTTGTGCTCCTCCTGTTATCTCTATCACCCACCATATATGCATCAACATATCCTTGTAGAGAAATGTTTGAACCACCAAAGCATAATGCTTGATTTGTGGTACTTCTCAAATACCTGAGAATCCACTTCAACACCATCCAATGTTCTTTTCTTGGATTGTTCCTGTACCTGATTACAACTCCCACTACATGTACAATATCAGGCCTTGTGCAGACCATTGCATACATTAAGCTTCCAACTACTGATGCATATGGAACTTTAGACTTATAAGCCATTTCTTGTTGAATCTTGGGACACACCTCCTTACTTAGTTTGAAATGGCTAGCCAAAGTTATACTAACTAGTTTTTCATTTTGCATATTAAATCTTTTCAACACCTTTTCTATGTACTCACTCTGAGACAATGTTAATTTTTTATTCTTCCTGTCTCTAGTTATTATCATACCAATGATTTGTTTTGCAACACCCAAATCCTTCATTGCAAATGAGTTTTCCATTGTTCTTTTGAGCACATTTATTTCTTGCATGTTAGAACCTGCAATAAGCATGTCATCTACATACAATAACAATATAATATAGCTGCCATCATTTTTCCTTTTGAGATAAACACAATGATTAGTGTGACATCTAGTATAACCTTGTTCATACATAAACCTATCAAATTTTAGATATCGCTACCTTGGAGCCTGTTTTAAGCCATACAAGCTCTTCTTCAACCTGCACACTAGTTTCTCGTTCCCTTTTACCTCATATCCTTGTGGCAATTTCATATATATCTCTTCCTCCAAATCCCCATGTAGAAAGGTCATCTTTACATCTAACTACTCAAGATGAAAATCTTTAGCTACTACTAGACTTGAAATGGTTCTGATTGAAGTCATTTTAACAACAAGAGAAAATATTTCATGAAAGCCTATACCCTTTTTCTGTGCAAACTCCTTCACCACAAGTCTAGATTTATACCTTTTTCTACCTCCATCTTCTTCCTTCAACCTATAAACCCATTTATTTTGCAATGTTGTTTTACCTGTAGTAAACCTGACTAAGTCCCAATTCTGGTTATGTACTAAGGAATCCATCTCTTCTTTCATGGCTTACTCCCACTTCTTCCTAGTTTCTATCGGCACTGCATCTTCATAACATTTTGGTTCACCAGAATCAGTTAACAATACATAATATAACGAAGGAGAGTATCGTTCAAGGGGTCCAATTATCCTGGTAGATATTCTAACACCACTTTCAGGTGTTTTAGGTGCTTGTTGTTGTTGTTGTTCTAGCTGTTGATCATTATGATTTTCAGGCACCTTCACTTTTTCTGTGATCTCATCAAGCACTGTGTATTCTTCGTTTTTCTTTTTTTTGTTTCTTTTCCTACACCTAATCCTTATACAAAACCTTTTCATTGAATATGACATCTCTGCTCCTAGTGATTTTGTGTTTTTCATAATCATAAAAGTGATAACAAAAATCATTAACACCATATCCAATGAAGGTACATTTCTTTGACTTTGCCTCAAGCTTTGTTCTATTTTCTTTATTAATGTGGACAAAGGCTTCACAACCAAAAGTATTTAAAAATGAGTAGTTTACCCATTCAACTGTCCATGCCTTCTCTGGGATACCACCATCCAAGGAACTTGAAGGCCCTCTTTTTATTAGATAAATAGTAGTATCTACAACATCTGCACAAAATTGTAAAGGAAATCCTGCATGCAATCTCATGCACCTTGCACACTCCATGACTGTCCTATTCATCCTTTATGACACACCATTTACTTGTGGTATTCCTAGAACTGTCTTCTCTCTGCAAATTCCATTCTCTAAATAGTACCTATCAAACTTTTTGCTACAATATTTACCTCCATTGTCTGATCTGAGACACTTCAAATTTTTTCATGTCTCATTTTCAACCAAAGCTTTCCATTTCTTGAAAGTATCAAATACATCATATTTATTTAGAATATAATAAATCCAGGTTTTTCTAGTTTCATCATCAATAAAAGTAACATAATAACGTGAGTCATTGAGAGATGATACCCGAGTAGGTTCCCATACATCTTAATGCACAAGCTCTAATTTTTCGCTCTTCTTTTCTTTCTCAACTCTGAGGAATCCGACCCTCTTCTATTGTCCATAAACACAATCCTCACAGAATTTTAAATCAACATACTTCAAACCTGGCAACAAATTTCTTGAGTGAAGAATCTACATCTCCTTCTCACTCATGTGCCCAAGCCTATGATGCCATAATGTCGTATCTTCTCCTATAGAGGTTAAAGCATTAACGAAATTAGAAATACCATTGAATAAATACAATGTACCAACCTTTTCTCCTTTTTCTATTACCAAGGATCCTTTAGTGACCTTTAAGGTTTTATTTGTAAAAGTAGTCACACAGCCTTCACCTCCCAACTATGCTGTTGAAATAAGATTTTTCTTTAGATCTGGAACATGCCTTACCTCCTTCAATAGCCATTAATTTCCATTCTGCTATTTTATGAAAATTGTACCCATTCCAATGATTTTACAGGGTTTATCATCACCCAATAAAACCTATCCAAAATCTCTTTGAACATAATCATGAAAATGTTTCCTATCAGGTGTGGCATGGAATGAGACCCCTAAATCTACCACTGAGGCATCAATAATATTTTCTAAGGAAACAACCAAAGCATCTTGCAACACATCACCTGTCACATTCGCTTCATGATTATTTTCTTGTTGGGCATCTCCTTCTTTTCCCTTCTGAGACTTGCAGTCTTTCTTCAGGTGTCCTTTCTTCCCGCATTTCCAGCACACTATCCCCGCTCTAGACTTGGATCTGCCTTTCCTTGACTTACTGCGATATCTTGGGCTCTTTCCTCTTTCCATTTTTCTTCCCCTTGTCTTTGTAGTCAAAGCATTACCTGATGTCTCAATGGATATTTTCCATTGCATTTCCTAGCTAAGGGTTGCACCGACAACATCATCAAACTTTAAAGTACTAGATTTAGAGATAGTGTTAGTAATGTCCATAACTAAACCATTCCAACTTTTTAGAAATGAGCATAGAAATAACAGATCCCTAACTTCATCATCGAAAGTTACCCCTACATAACTCAACTGACTGAAAACTGTATTAAATTCATTTAAACGATCAGCAATAGATCCACCTTCTGAAATATTCATATTAAATAAACACTTCATAAGAAATACATTATTTGAGGCCGAGGGGTTTTCATATAGTTTGGCCAATTCCTTCATTAAACCTTCTATTGTCGTTTCCTTTGAGATATTAAACGCTATCGACACTGCTAGGCACAACCATATTGTTCCAAGTGCCTTTCTGTCGAGAATATCTCATTCTATGTCTTTCATACTCATCTGCTTCTTTGTCTTTCTGCTCAATGGTAGGTAGAGATTTTTCTGATACAGATAATCTTCCATCTGCATCTTCCATAGCTAGTAGTTTTTTCCATTAAATTTTTCGACCCTATACCTACCATCTTCCACCATTGCTCCCACTCGATCCAGGAAACCTTCTCTCCTACGAGTCTATCAGCCAAATAGACCTTTGACTCTGATACCAGTTGTATCAAACTCTCTAAGAATCCAGTTTTTCATGATCGGCCCAAACATATTGACATCCGATATGATCAACTACGAGATTATGTGCAGAGGAGAATCATGTTGTTAGAGTACATTCCTAAAAAGGAACAGGATGCAGACATCTTGACTAAGGCACTGTTAAGAGGAAAATTTGACTGCCATAATCCTTTTCTTTTTAAGAGGGAGTGTTGAAAATGCAACAAAAAAAAAAATTAATTTAATTTTTTCCTTGAATTAAATTAGGAATAAAATTGTAATTCCACATCACAAAACAAATTGTATGAGTTAACTAAGTTAAATTGACTTATTTGGATCATTTAATTCAATTTGAGCATCTAACTAGAGTCATGTAGAGTGTCTCCTACATTATAGGAGCCCTGGTTGAGTTTATTATGAGTTGTAATTAATTAATTCAGTTTAACAGAGTTAAAGTCAATTAAGCTAGCTCCAACTGATGGAGGAACTGGTAGGAGGTCAGACAGTGGGATGTTGCTTCATGTGTTTAATGAGTTAACTGATGATTCACTCACAAATAACATGCATGTCAAATCTGAGAGTTACCGAGTTGAGATTGGAGTTCAGAGATAGTGTACTATCAATTGTATAATCATCTGAATTATACAGGTGGTGCTTGCAGTCAAAGGTAGGCCTATGAAGATTGTGTAATTCATATTGAGGAATTTCCCTAATTAATAGGGATATAATTTCCAAGGAAACAACCCAAGAAAATAGGGACTTAGCAAGCCAAAATTTGGTTAAGTATTGGTCTGGGATTGTCTAGGAAGTTGTGAGACAAATAGAGATAATCCAGAGGTTGCTCGGGATTGGACAAAGTACTGTAATCCTCTTATATTTTCTGACTAATGCAATATATAGATAACATGGGTTTTTAGAAAATCATTGTGTAATGTGTTGATTGAATTATTTCTCTTGTATGCTCCATGATTTCGGGATCGTTTAATTTTTTCCGTTGATGAGTATAGCAGATTAAAGCCTATTGTTTTAGTAAATTACAATTAACAATGTGAATCTACAAGAAATTTCTACATTTAGATATGTTGACATTCTGATTCATTGAACCAAAAACCCTCCCTTTAATGACATCTTTGAATGAAATTGCAACATCTTTTAAGGAGACATTAACGCCAATTCTCATATAATTAATTATTAAACTTTCTAAAAAAATAAAGGAAAATTAAAATTTGATAATATAAAAATAGAAAACCTATTAATACAGATTTACATCTTAAACTTATTAGATTAGAGTAAAGCTGTAAAGGAAATGAGGTAAAACGAAAGTGTCTATTTTATTATATATTTAGGTAAAACGAAAATGTCTATTGTATTATATATTTATTTTATTAAAGAGAGGGTTAAAAAAACAAAATTTATTAACTCTTTTAAACAGCTTATTACTATACAAATTGTTGTATTTTAAAACTTATTAGATCAGTTTAAAGGTGGAAAGAAAACGAGGTAAGACAAAGTATCTAGTGAAATTTTATCATATTTCATTACTTTACCTAATTTATATTTAACAGTGGTGGATTTTAGTAACTTACAATTTGTGTATTAAATTATGGTATAAAAGGAGGGTTTTGTTTAAACCCTGTAAACTAAAATCATTCATCTAAAACTAATAGTCCATTACAACGTGTCAAGCTACTGTTCTACTCTCTAACGAACGAACAGTCAGCAAGCGATATGATTTCGAAGGGCACAGATCTGTCATCTTACCGTCCATTAGCCGAGATGACTTTTGGCTTCATTTTCCACATTAATCTGATTTTCTGGAGTCCATTTTCTGTCTGCCTCTGCCCTGGACCTTTTGTTGAACAAGTTGGGATTCTCGAGGTAGTGTTTCTCGATAGCAAGTACCAGAATGGGCTGTGTGGCATCGGGAAGATGTTTCCAATTAGTTTTAAGGTTTTGGCTGCACGTGGACTGTTTTTTAAATCTGCCCCTTCTGCTCCTTGTTGGATTGGAATGTTTCCCATGTCATTATTATGCATGGGCCCGTTAATTGAACTGCGTTCTTCAATTTCCAAGGGGTCATCCATGTAATAGTGTAGTTGTTTTCAGTGATATTGTTGTAATGGGTTTTTCGCTGTGAAAAAATCGGTAGATGGAGTAAAAATAACTCTGTTGAATAGAAAAAGTCTGCCACCAAATACGCATAGGAAGAAAAAGCATGTCTTCATTCAAATTGAGGAAATGTTTTACATTTTCATAGGTCTGTTTTGTTAACTAATTTTTGGGACAATGTAACATTATTATATTAGAATTGATAGTTTAGAAAGTTTTGTTTTACCGTTAGAAAAATTATCAGAAGATTGTGATATGGTAATTGTTCTATGTTTGTATAAATATTTGATTATTTCACTTAATAATATGATTATGAGATTGTGGAGTTTATTGAGCTTGTACAATGGTATTAGAGTGCGATTTTTGGAAATCATTTGAGTAATGATCCATTGTGCTTGGTTTGAACTCCATTGACATTTTCCAAGGTGGACAAGTTCATGTTGTGAACATGTGAGGTGGACGAGTTGCACAAATGGTGATCCGACTTGGTGGGAGTCGACGTGTGGGACCATTTGACAATGCATGGCATTGGTGGTTTTGGAAACCATCCTGACACCACACGTCGTGGTATTTGAAACCAGTCTAGTGCCCTCGTAACGAATGTGGGCCATCAATTAGCGCACTTAGTGGTTTTTTTCAAATTGCCTCCAGGGAAACACATCGCGTTAAAGTACAACAAGCCTTGTGCCACTGTACACCGTTGGATTTGTCGAAGCCGATCCATACCATTGATTGGATTTGGTCATTATGTGCACGTGAGAAATCCTCGGTGTAGTCGCAAGGTTTGTTGTAAAATTCTTTGTTAATTTACTTTGATCTCTCATGCTTTCGTGACACAGTTCTTTTGATTAATGTTTATAGTATTACCGTTGTGGGCCACCATATATATATGTCTCGAATAGGTTTTGATAGCCTAGTTTAGGACGACTGCATTACATTTTTTTATACAAGCTACGTATATAGCCTCCATGTTGTACATCAGATTTATTTTTTATTTACACCATTTTTCAATTAAAGATTGAACTGAATCAAATTTTCTGGATTTTTTTAATCTCATTTTACAAAAATGACATCCATAATTTCTCTAGTTGGATTTAATCTTTCTAGGAAATAAAATTACCTAGAATTGATAAGAAAACTAAAAAGTGCATTGATTTTTAATGATTTGTAGAAGGATGCTTGTGAAGGAAAAAAAGGCAGAGATGATAAAGAAATTGCACCAGAACCTCCAAATGATGAAAAAAACAACATGCCATCTAGGAAGTCAAAAGCAATAAATCTTATGTTATGATTACTGCATCAGTCTCAGAAGAGGTAAGCAGACACATTCATTCTTGTAAGACAATGTATGAAGCATTAGCCATTTTCAAGGACCTCTATGATTCACATTCAGAATTAGAGAGTATTCAGTTGTTTTGGGGAGAAGCAATACTTTGTGTAACATGCATTAAAAATAGATTTCCTTCTTCTGTCATCAACAACAAACCACCATATGAAGTTTGGTACAACAGGTTAACAGCAGTTCAACGTTTTAAATTTTTTGGATCTACTTATTATGCAGTTATTCCTAAGCATCAAAGAAACAAATTAAATGCCAAAAGTCAAAAATATATTTTTTAGGGTTATTCCAGTACTTCAAAAGCATACAAGTTATATGATGAATAAAACAAAAAAACTATTCTTTCTAGAGATGTCATTTTTTTAGAATCTACAAAATATTTCTCCACTATTGATAGACATCCTACTCATTTAGAAAAATTTGCATCCAAGAAATTTTATTTTGAATCTAAAAATAAAATTCCACATATTGAACAGGGGTTCCCATTCCATATCAGCTTGTGGGTTTTCCATCTTCAATTCATGAAGATGTTCCTGCTGAAGAAAATTTGGAAGTCAGTATTGTTTCTACAGAGTCAAAAAGTGTTCCTAAAGAACTTATATTTCAGGATGAGAAACCCTCACAACCACTTCAGAAACCTTTGAGAAGATCCACTCACACGCAAATTTCAAAGAAGATATGATGATTATGAGACAAGAAATTATTCTACAGGTAATGTTTCTCATGATTGCAAATATAATTATTCCACAATTAGTGAACCTAGTTTCTTTGAAGAAGCTACTAATTGTGATGAATGGAAGGATGCAATGAAGAAAGAATATGATGCCATTATAAAAAATGGTACATGAAAGTTGGTGGATCCTCTTACTGGCATCAAACCCATTGGTTGTAAATGGGTCTATAAAGTCAAGTATAAAAGAGATGGTTCACTTGAAAAATAAAAGGCCAGACTTGTAGCTAAAGGCTATGTTCAGAAGGAAGGTGTTGATTATACAAAGACTTTTCTTCCTACGACAAAATGGGGCACAATCAAAAATATGTTTTCTCTTGCCGCACAAAAATAATGGAAGATACATCACATGGATACGAAAACAACATTTTTGAATGAAGATTTGAAAGAGCATCTCTACATGTTTCAGCTTGAGGGTTTTGTTGTCAAAGGCAAAGAAAATAAGGTATGAAAATTGGTAAAGGCATTATATGGACTGAAATAAGCATCATGTGCTTGGTATGAAAAATTAACTGAACACCTCCTTAAATTATATTACAAGATTTTTGAACAAGATGATGCAACTTTATTTGTCAAGAAGGTTGAAAAATTAGTTATATATCTAGTTTTCTATGTTGATGATTTGATGGTTACAGGAAACAATGATAATTATATAGTGTTTGCTAAATGAGAGTTGCAGAAAATTTTTGACATGACAGATTTGGGTTTGTTACATTATTATTTAGGAATTGAATTTGATCAGTAACCCAAGTATATTTTTATTTCTCAAAAGAAGTATATTTGGAAAGCCATTAAACAGATTTGGAATGCAACATTGTAACCTTGTTTCTACTCCTAAGGAGCATAATTTGAAACTCACTTTCACTAAAGGAAGTGCATTTGATGATACAAGAAAGTACACACAACTTGTTGGAAGTTTAAATTTTTTAACCACTACTAGACCTGCCATTACTTTTGTTGTAGGGATATTTTCCAGGTTCATGCATCAGTCATGTGAGGGTCATTAGAATCCAGCAAAGAGAGTGTTGAAATACTTGAAGGAAACTCAAACATTTGGCATCGAATACTCAAAAGTTGTAGATTTCCATCTCACTAGACATTCAAACTCTTATTTTAATGGTGATAAGGAGAATGGAGTCTCTACTTCTAGTTATTTGACGAATCTTGGATTAGTAGCCATTAGTTAGAGGTCACGAAAGCAATCTGTACATGTTGATTCTACCACCAAAGTTGAATATGTTGCAGCAGCTCAAGCCACAAAAGAAACCATTTGGTTTCGCAAGATACTTGAAGACTTGCAGGAGAATTGTTTGGCTTCACAAGATATTTGCCAATAATTATTTTGCAATTTAGTTGGCCAAGAATCCAAAGTTTCATGATCGAAGCAAGCACATTAACACGAAGTATCACTTGATTCAACATTATGTAGAGGCCAAAGTTATTCATCTCTCTTTGTCCTACTTTAGAACAGATAGCAGATATACTTACCAAAGCATTAGGACGAGAAAACTTTGAAAAGTTCAGAATGTTACTCAGCATGTCAGATGTCCCTTCAGATTAAAGGGGGGAATGTTAACTAATCCTTTGGCATATTGTAATATTATTATATTAGAATTGATAGTTTAGGAAGTTTTTGTTTTATAATTACCAAAACCACCAAACAATTGTGATCTAGTAATTGTTCTATGTTTGTATAAATATTTGATGATTTCACTTAATAAGATGTTGATTTTATTGTGGAGTTTATCATGCCTATAAATTATACCAAAATTCAAAATAAAAAACCCCACCAGGTATGGGAATTATGCAACAACCTATTCGAGAGATCATCACAACAGAAACAAATACAAATTGCAATAGACACTAGTACTCATAGTGATATATTGAAGGGAACATCCCATAAATGGTCCTCAAGGAGTAGGCGAAAAATCACCAGGGAAGCGAGCAATCAAATCCTAAAATATCTTTGTCCACAAATCTTACCATCAGTGATGTATTCAAACTCAATGTGCCCAGGGGAAAGTGTTAGACCATGTTTAGAGAGAGCATTCGCTTCAAGGTTTTTTTCCCAATATACATGCAAAAAGGATACATCAAGTATGGAATCCTTCAATTCATAGATCCGTTGCATCTAGTTGCATAAAGAGGGGACCACCATTGCATTCTTGCCCTAAATCCACTATATCAAGGTAAGTGAATCCCCAATGACCATGATCCCCTCTATGCCCAACCATGAAATACATTGCAAGGCCCCCCATAATGCGCTCATTTTAACCTCTACAGTTATCCCTGAAACCACCAAACTAGCAAAAACGATAATTTGATGAGGGATCGATCCGCAGGAACACATCACAACCACATATGCCCCCTGAAGATGCCCCATCAAAATAACAAATGGGGAATATACATGTCAAGTCAACAAGTGTATCATATCGGGAATTAGCCTTAGGTATCCATGGACCAATTTCCTGAAAGTATGAAACAATTTTCATTGATACCAATTTTATCTCCATAATTTTACCTTTGAATATTATATTGTTTATGGTCCTCCAAATCCTCCACTATATATATAATGGTATTGTCCTGAAGAAAATAGCACAAGCATCCCAACACATGAGACAAGCCACTATGGAAGATACATCTCTAGTGACATTGACCCCTAATAATGACATCCTATCAAACTACATTAGAAAATGGACAATTTATGAATAAGTGTGTGCAGTACTCCAAATATGTTTTGTAGAGAATGCAACTACCTAGTGCAATAAATTTCTTCTTCATCAATGTGTCCCATGTAAGAATATGATCATGAATAGTTAACCAAACAAATAATTTGATCTTTAAAGGGGCATCTCATCTTAAAGAAATGAGTGGGCTCACCATTGATAAGCACCACCATAGAAGCCATAGGGAATCAGGATTTTATCCATCGGTCATGCTTGTGGGGGAAACCAACCTTATATAAAATCATAATGAGAAAATCTTAGTCCATGCAGTCATATGCCATATTGAGATCACTTTTCATAAGGTATGAGTTTAATTTTCCGGTTTTGATTGAGTGCATACACTCTTTTGCAATTGCAATAACATCATGTATTCTCTTGTTGGACAAAAAACCAAATTGCTCCAATGTAATATAAGGAGATAATATCTTTTTTGTTCTATTTGCAAGGAGTTTAAATATCATTTTATAGACTGAATTACATAATGATATGGATCTATAGTCATAAAAAGAACAAGAATTTAATTTTTTTGGGATTAATGAAGGAAAAGTGGAATTTATAGCACTTGGAATATGCCCTGAATTCTTGACTTCTTCCCCCATTCTAACCATCTCAGGTCCCATCAACTTGAAGAAGAAAACAAATAGGTCAACAGGCCATCAATCTAGCCCTGTAATCTTGTCCTTGGCAATTTACTTAAGTGTTTGTAGTAGTTCCTCCATTGTGATAGGCTCATCCATCATAACAACATCCTCTTCGCTAACCATCTGAGTGAACAAATTGGTCATCTCCAATTTTTCTTCCATGTAATCAACTTCTACTTCCTTGAACTGATTTTCGAAATATTTAAATGCTTCATTTTTTATATCCTTGACATAAGTGAGGATGGTCGCAACTTCATCTTTTATTTCCCATATGGTTTTTAGGTATTTCCTCTTTGATGCATCCTAGTGGAAAAGAATTACATTACTCCACTTTTGATCCATACCAATCAACTTCTTTGGCGACATTCCTCTTATAACAAGAATTAACGTAGTAACTATGTTAGCTTTATGAAATGAAAATATCAATAGATTATTGCAAACCAAAATATATTTATGGCTAATAATTTAGTGTAATCGCTAGTAAATCTTCATGGGAATCAATTTATAATAAGCAATATTACTTCATAATTCATCTCACATTGCTAAGACTAACATAACAATATAAATTAAATTGCTAATAAATATGGATATGCATCAATCCATAATAAATATAAAAACACTTTATAATACATTTGGCATTAAAATTAAAAGAATAATAGAGCTAACTAAATTCATGGGGGTTTCACTCAATGAACCTCTAACATAGCATGTGCATTTGTGCATACTAGACAATACCCTTAATTTGACTACATATTGGAAAATACCTCTAAAAATCACTTTAGTTAACCCCCTAACAATATGAAACCAATACAACTTCTCAATTTAACCCCTAATTTCACTAGATATTGTAAGTATCCATTTTTCCATTAACATTTTTTATACCCATTTATATTTATATCCCTTTATTTTCATTAACAATGGTAAGCAGATTTTGCACTTAAAAAGAATAACCTAAATACTATGTAGCTGAAAACTTGAAAGTTTCAATAAAAAAATAAATATATAAGTTTGTTGATTCCCAAATACATATTGTGGAAATTTTGAATGGAAAATACACATATCTGAACTCTCAATTGCCTCTATATTATGTTGAATACTAGAAAATATACACTGCAATAATTCAAAATGGCACACCTTTCATCTCTCTTATATAATAGGAAGAAGAGAGAAAGTACAATGAATATGGACACATTCAGAATCCTATTTGGGTGGACTTTTTTAAATCATAGCCCTAACTCGATCTCTTAGTACACCATAGTTGCATGGTAAGAGTGCCAAGTAAGTGTGTCTCCATTAGAAGATGAACTAGAGCATGCATCTCTTCCTTGAGATTTGTGTTCTCTACCTAAGATGGGAATTTCTCATGCATTAGTATTCTAATTGACTAGGGATATGCACCCTTCTAATAACAAGAGATCATGCATGCTAAAAATAACAAAAGAAAATCTATGATAATAGAAAAAATCTATCCAAAATTGAAATTGCTAAATTTAAAACAACATCTAAATTGCAATTAACAGAATGCGGCATATGTGTGCCCTAAGCATGCATGCACCCTCTTCCATACAACAGTATATTTCACTTCCTCCTATGGCATTCATGTGCCCTATGATAAGAAATAGTCTATAACACTATGTTTGGGCAAATTATAGACTTATAATTTGACAGACATAAATCATCAACCAAGGGTAGGTAACCTTATGAGATGTTGTGCAAAATATATGTAGGCTAATACTTTAAGTGTTTTCCTAAACAAAACCAAACACACACAGCTTCAATATATATTTTCCTTATCAACACTTAGCAACAAAGGCTATGAAGCGGATTTAATCATCCCTCTACAGCACCTAAAATTGTTGATGACGATTAGAAAAAGATAATGGATCAATTAAACATCAATTAAACCAATTCAACATTTCACAATGTAAATTAAATCTTGATCAAATAAATCCAAACATATTCATCAAATAAGCTTCACCATTTAACCATCATACATGTGTTGCTACAAAATAGAAAAGAGAACCAAAAGTTGTATAATAATTTTGTCAATTCATGAAAAATAATTAAAAGAAACACAAATCTGCAACTATTGGAGTTGTGAGTAAAGGGGCCCCTCCCTTACTCACAACCCCTTTAATTGCTAAAGTAGTTTACACAGCAATATTAGCAGAACATGAGTTTTATATTAATCTCGACAAGTACTACAGTAGTACAGAAGTCTAGTATATCCGGCCTCCTTTGCAAATGAAACATAAAAGTATTTGTACAAGTGCAGAGGCTTAAACTTACCTAAATTAGGAAAACTAACATACTGCAACTATTTGCTAACAACCACTGGAAAATATAATAAAAATAGACATGATGAGTTTGATCCATGACTGAAAGCATGGATCAAACTAATCTCGTTGATGTTGGGTTGTGTTATATTCTTTCCATGTAGTTAACAGGGGGTTTGAGGGGTACCAGTAACCCCACTTTATGGGGTTCAAGGCAGCGCCCCAGAAAATTTTGATTTTGGACCCTATGTTAGGTTGGGTAGACCCACCTATGATTTTGTGCATGATTTTTGCACATGTTTTTTGGACATGATGGTTTTTCAGTCCATGGTATTGGACGCGATGTTTTTTGGTCCATGGTATTAGATGTGATTGTTTTTGGTCCATGGTATTGGATGCTTTGGCATGTATAAATATGTATTATAACATTGAAAGGAACATAATGAAAAATCAAGCTGGTAGTCCCGGTTTTGGGATCCAGTGGGAAAATCTTTGTGTATATGTGTTTTATGTGTTATGCTCTCACATAGTTTATTTTCCTGTGTTTTAGAATTCGTATGCAGGTAATTTTTGTACAGGGTTAAAACCTACATTTGGTATCGGAGCTGATTTTGGCTTCAAGGGAACGCCTTTGTTGCTGAGGGGTTTCACTCAGGCCTGTGGTAGACCCTGTTCAGTGGGAAATCTGCGAGATCGATTCTGGTAGTGAAAGAAGATGGCAAGTGGTGGAAAGATAGAGATCAAGAAATTTAATGGTCAAAGTTTTGAGTAGTGGAAACTTAATATGGAGGATCTATTGGTAGATAAAGATTAGTGGATCATGGTAGATCCAGGTACTAAACCAATGGGAGTGATCGATGAAGAATGAAAGAAGTTGGATCGGAAGGCAAAGAGCACAATATGATTGTGTGTCTCGGATTTAGTATTTTGGAATGTATCAGGGGAAGCTACGGCAAAGGCTTTGTGGGACAAGTTTGGGACTTTATACCAATCTAAGTCTCTAGTGAATAAATTGTTCCTGCAGAAAAAGCTATATAACTTAACGATGAAAGATGGAGACTCGGTGACAGAGCATCTAAATGCGTTTAATACTGTGGTAAGTCAATTAGCATCTGTTGATATTAAAATTTTAGATGAACATAAGTGTATCAGTTTGTTGTGTTCTCTACCAGATTCGTGGGATAGTCTGGTTATTACAATAGGTAGCAATGCAACTACCTTGCATTTTGATGAAATGGTCTCGTCCTTACTAATGGAGGAGATGAGATGGAAAAATATGGAGAGCCAGAATGGTGATTCCTTGCTTGTACGAGGATGGTCCCAGAACAGAAACAAAAATAAGTCATCGAGTGGGATATCGAAATCTAGAGGGAGATCTAAATCTCCAGGAAAACCTGTAAAGGTGGTGTGCTAGAAATGTAGAAAGGAAGGGCACTTCAAAAGGGACTGTAAATATAAAGCTCCTGATAAAGGAAATGGATTTGATGATGCTCCTTCTATAGAGGCGAAAACCACCTCAGATGAAGTTGGGGATGTGTACTTGGCTTCTTCAAGTAAACATGTAGATCATGACGCATGGTTGATTGACTCAGGTGCATCCTTTCACTTCACTCCCCATAGAGAGGGGTTCTGCGAATATGAGAAATATGATGGTGGTGATGTCTTCTTGGGGGATGACAGGAAGGCTAGAATCATTGGTCGCAGAAAAGTAAAGTTGAAGTTGCAAGGTGGAAGGGTTAGAACACTTCCGGGTGTTCTACATATTCCTGCATTGGCCAGAAATCTGATTTTTGTAAGTAAGCTAGATGATGCAGGTGTAAAAATAGTGTTCGAGAAGGATAGCTGCAAGATGGTTCAGGGAGCACTAGTATTGATAAGGGGAGTTCGGACTGGAACTCTATAAAAGCTGAAAGGTATCACTATTGTTGATGGGTGCAATAGTTTTGTGGTTCCTGAAAGTGGAGCAGAAAATCTAGTCATCTCTGGAGAGAGGACCATGCTGTGGCATCAAAGGCTTGGACGTATTGGAGAGAAGGGCCTTCGAATACTTCATGGTAAAGGTATGGTAGAAGGTATGAGTAATAGCTCTCTGGATTTTGATTTCTATGAAAATTGTGTATATAGGAAGCAGAATCAGGTGAGTTTCCCCTCTGGAAGTAAGAGGGCAAAACAGATATTAGAGTTTGTGTGCAGTGATGTGTTTGGACCTGTGAAGGTTCCGTCATTGGGTAAGTCTGTGTATTATGTATCATTTATAGATTACTTCTCAAGGAATACATGGATATATTTCCTTAAGAATAAATCCGAAGTCTTTGACAGGTTTTAAGAATTCAAGTCTCTGGTGGAGAACCAGACAGAGAAGAAGATAAAGGTGCTGAGTATAGATAATGGTGGAGAGTTTTGCAGTAAGGAATTTGAAGAATTATGTAAGAAGTGTGGTATAGCACGGCAAAAGACTACTCCATATACACCTCAGCAAAATGGAGTTGCAGAAAGAATGAATAAGACGTTGATGGAAA